>CANNZV010000567.1:0-257553 GCA_947561585.1 Caprella mutica | reverse complement strand
ACATAGATTGACTAGTAAATACCCAAAGGAGGAGAATTTGGTACATATTTCCTATGATTTTATTTGATATTTAGTGCCAGGATAGTTTAAATTCGATTAAAACTTTTATTGGCTTTAAAGTTTTTGATTAGTTGTTGATGAAAATATTTTGATAGACAGGCTAAATAATCAAATTTGTATTGATTCTTTAATTATTTAATATAGTTTAAAGTATTTTATTAATTAAAACCAATAATTCGTAACTCCACGTTCA
The DNA here is from genome assembly GCA_947561585.1 of Caprella mutica. NCBI lineage: Eukaryota > Metazoa > Arthropoda > Malacostraca > Amphipoda > Caprellidae > Caprella > Caprella mutica. The sequence continues at coordinate 257,300 of CANNZV010000567.1, read as the reverse complement.
ATTTTTCTTCTTCTTCTTAATGAAAAAGTATTGATATTTTCTTTAAAAATAAATATTTGTCAAAATATCAAATATTTCACCAATATGTTTCTAGCGACGCAATGGAGATATTTTAAAAACTAATTATTGGATTTTCGACAGCAGTGGTTCCAAAAGGATTTAAAATCTTTTAATGGGAAATATTCCGAATTCTAATTTGCTAATTTGAGACACTGTAAATTGTGGCAATCTTTTCATAGACATAAATATGTCGAGTGCGATTCATCTGATTTTTGCGTCTGGTTGATTGGATTTCATTTAAAGTTTTTATAGTCTGTTTAATGGTGTCAGAGAGCAAAGTAATATGAAATGCGATGAAAAATGTCATGGCACTCATCACGTTAAAATGTAAAGGTACATGACTGGGCAGAATATCTATACAGTTGCGGTATAACATCTGTCTCGGTACCAAGGATGTATCGCTGAAAGTATCACACCAAAACGAGACACTTACGTGCATCAAATATTATTTTGATGCACTTCAGTGTTTCAGGAGATAGAAATTGCTTCAGTGTGATGCACTTTAGTGTCTCAGCATTGCAGTGTGATGCACTTTAGTGTCTCAGCATTGCAGTGTGATGCACTTTAGTGTCTCAGCATTGCAGTGTGATGCACTTTAGTGTCTCAGCATTGCAGTGTGATGCACTTTAGTGTCTCAGCATTGCAGTGTGACGCACTTTAGTGTTTCAGATTATTCAGCGTTGATATAAAGGGAGTGAACTGCAATACTGAGACACTAAGGTGCATCACACTGCACTGCTGAAACACTAAAGTGCATCACACTGCAATGCTGAAACACTAAAGTGCGTCACACTGCAATGCTGAGACACTAAAGTGCATCACACTGCAATGCTGAGACACTAAAGTGCATCACACTGCAATGCTGAAACACTAAAGTGCATCACACTGCAATGCTGAGACACTAAAGTGCATCACACTGCAATGCTGAGACACTAAAGTGCATCACACTGCAATGCTGAGACACTGAAGTGCATCACACTGCAATGCTGAGACACTTAAGTGCATCACACTGCAATGCTGAAACACTAAAGTGCATCACACTGCAATGCTGAGACACTAAAGTGCGTCACACTGCAATGCTGAGACACTAAAGTGCATCACACTGCAATGCTGAAACACTAAAGTGCATCACACTGCAATGCTGAAACACTAAAGTGCATCACACTGCAATGCTGAGACACTAAAGTGCATCACACTGCAATGCTGAGACACTAAAGTGCATCACACTGCAATGCTGAAACACTAAAGTGCATCACACTGCAATGCTGAGACACTAAAGTGCATCACACTGCAATGCTGAGACACTAAGGTGCATCACACTGCAATGCTGAGACACTAAAGTGCATCACACTGCAATGCTGAAACACTAAAGTGCATCACACTGCAATGCTGAAACACTAAAGTGCATCACACTGCAATGCTGAGACACTAAAGTGCATCACACTGCAATGATGAGACACTAAAGTGCATCACACTGCAATGCTGAAACACTAAAGTGCATCACACTGCAATGCTGAGACACTAAAGTGCATCACACTGCAATGATGAGACACTAAAGTGCATCACACTGCAATGCTGAAACACTAAAGTGCATCACACTGCAATGCTGAGACACTAAAGTGCATCACACTGCAATGCTGAGACATTAAAGTGCGTCACACTGCAATGCTGAGACACTAGAGTGCATCACACTGCAATGCTGAAACACTAAAGTGCATCACACTGCAATGCTGAGACACTAAAGTGCATCACACTGCAATGCTGAAACACTAAAGTGCATCACACTGCAATGCTGAGACACTAAAGTGCATCACACTGCAATGCTGAGACACTAAAGTGCATCACACTGCAATGCTGAGACACTAAAGTGCATCACACTGCAATGCTGAGACATTAAAGTGCGTCACACTGCAATGCTGAGACACTAGAGTGCATCACACTGCAATGCTGAAACACTAAAGTGCATCACACTGCAATGCTGAAACACTAAAGTGCATCACACTGCAATGCTGAGACACTAAAGTGCATCACACTGCAATGCTGAGACACTTAAGTGCGTCACACTGCAATGCTGAGACACTAAAGTGCATCACACTGCAATGCTGAGACACTAAAGTGCGTCACACTGCAATGCTGAAACACTAAAGTGCATCACACTGCAATGCTGAGACACTAAAGTGCATCACACTGCAATGCTGAGACACTAAAGTGCGTCACACTGCAATGCTGAGACACTAAAGTGCATCACACTGCAATGCTGAGACACTAAAGTGCATCACACTGCAATGCTGAGACACTAAAGTGCATCACACTGCAATGCTGAGACACTAAAGTGCGTCACACTGCAATGCTGAGACACTAAAGTGCATCACACTGCAATGCTGAGACACTAAAGTGCGTCACACTGCAATGCTGAGACACTAAAGTGCATCACACTGCAACACTTCAAACTCTTGAAACACAAAAGTTATAGATGATGTACTTTCGTTAGATGTTTTTTGTGACAAAGCTTATTTATTCATACTTATTTTATTATGTCATGGATTTCAAGTATTATCTACTCACCTAATAAGTAAACATGAAATTATTTTTCATTGTAATTTAAATAAAGAATATTATATCTCATTCAGGCGTCACATGATTATAGCAGTAAAATGGCTGTAACAACTAAGAACAGTTTGGTGAATAATTTCATTCTTCACCAGATGTTATATGCTTTAGTTTTGCTTGTAGCAAAACTTTAAAAATACTATTTCAGATATTGGGGAAAGACCGTTGACATGTAATCGGGTTAAAGTTACAGCAATTTCTATGTGACAGAGTGTTGAAACAGTAAAAATGATCGTGACGTCATATTTCCACGAGAATAGAAGAAAAAATGATAGATATTATTATTTTTTTCAGTTGGTATCCATGATACTTGCAGGTATCATGGAAACCAACTGAAATAAATAATAACTATATAGTTTTTTCTTACATTCTTGTGGAAAAAGTGGGAGGAGCTTAGCTGAAAGTCTGGTGGAAAGAATTAAAGAACCTAGGTGTGTACGGCCCTTTAGAGTTTAGAGTCTTTAGACAGATGATTGAAAAAGAAAAGAAAATGTGAATATCTTTGAAATTAGGATTGATGACGTCATAATTATGTAACAGAGATAAAATGAAATGCAGTGACTATGGAATGGATATTCATTAGATTGTGTAATGTAATAATAGTCAGATTAGCTATAATTATTGATTACTGTATAAAGCTCGCTACTTGAATTGAATTAAATAAAGATTAGGTTAGAATTGATTGAAGTAAATCAAATAACTAAAATCAGTGAATATCAATTCAGGTTCATTCCATTTACTATTCCATAACCTATTTTCATTTTGGGAAGACTAACCACTTTTCAACTAACCAGGAAATTCTTCAGAGGGCTAGGGAAGTAAATAGGTTGTCAAAAAGTGTGAAGGGAAGAAGTACAAAGATGCTTTCGACAGCGTGAAAAAGTAATGCCGAAGTTTGTTTACCTGCAGCAAATAGATTATTGTCCTTTTGATGAGTGGTGGCCAGCAACAAGTGTTTACTTTCACTTAAATTCTGCCGCTTGGAATTTTAGACTAAGGGAGTCCTTCTAAGAAAGGGTCCGTTATAAATATTTTGAGAAAAGGAATATGAGAGTTTGGTGGCATGCGGTGGGATAGAGATTTTGCTCAGAAGAGACTTATGTTGGACTACAATATTGGGGATGATGATTTTCGTAACAGGTTTAGAGTCTAGATACTTCTATAATGAAAATGAAAGGATTTAAAAGAAGCAGTCATACAAAAAAGTCTCCCGAGAAAATATCATTCACCGAGAGTCGGAGACAATGTTTGTGGATTCAGTCTAGTATCCATAATGAAATGTCATCACGACCTTAATAGAAACCATCTTGATTCATATCATAATCTAAATAATCATTAAAATTAGTAATAACTTCCTTCTACTAAATGGAAAAGATGTCATCAAAGTAATGACATCCCTCATCTGATTTCAAATCGACAAAGAAATTAACGACAGAACCTGAAGATATAATCACTAAAGACAAACAATCAACTCGAGATCGTCTACAGAAAATGCAGACGAATAACTTCACCTGCGGTCGAAAGCCTTTGACAAAATAAATGAGCAATCTAGATATCAAAATTGGGGAATGAACCTATCAAAAGGTGAATTGTTTTCTGTAGAAAAGTCTTGAGGAGCTCATCAACAAAACAATCAAGTGAAGAGTCAAAGAAATATCATCCGCCGGCAGGAAGACACGGAGACAGTTTTTGATGAGAGGAAAACGTCAATGTATTTAAAAAATATTATTACGGTTATTTTTTTAAATGAGTAGATATATTATTAATTGAAGTTTAACATTTCAAAAATAAAATACGATAGTACATGTTTAAAGCGTATATAATTATTTTCTTTTTTGTCACATAGCATCATGCGGCTAACCAAACAATCTGTCTCCAGGTGACTTCTTTTGTTCATTCAATTTATGAAGTAACGGTACTATATTCTTCTTGTTTTCAATGGATTTTTTTAGTCAATTTGAACAAAAAGAAATCAATCCAAAATAGAATTGGAAATGAAGTGTACCTATCTATACACACTGGAAAACTGTCCATGCATGTTCTCTTTTATGCATATGTACTATACTACTTATTGATAGTATGTGTAATATGTATAGTAAGTTAGTAACACTTCTTATTGGTACCATGATAGTTATTAAATCATGAAAGTGGTTTCTGTATTGTATTTTTTTTAATTTCATAAATTTAGTATTTAACCAAAATAATACAATTCCAAAGATTATGTAGATGGAGCAAGAGATCAATTAATTCACAATACGAACGTTAATGCCTAAATATTGTGTATGTTTGTATATTATTAATAGTCACATGTTCATTAACAATATTTTATAAATGCAATGCAAGAATTAGATCATCATCTCAATAAGCTATTGCTTCCATTACGACTTAAGAGGATTAGTCACTGATGATGTTTCAGCTAATCATTACTTCCTAATGTTATAATCCTTAATGTTATAAATACTCTCTTTCATGAACAGCATGTCATAAATGCGGTGTAGGTTTTTCCATAGCGTATTTACTAAATGATGCTCTCAAGTACGGCTCATTTGAGCTGCAATCGCCTCCTTCAATTCAAGGTTTAGCCCCTTGCCGTCCTCATTCCTAGACTTTTTAGGGAAGTATTGAATGCATGCAAGGATATTGGAATAAGACTTCCGAACGGGAACAAATATATAGTCTAGCGATTCTTAGGATCCTTACAATGAATATTTTCTCCGTTTCCTTTCATAAGTGTATTATTTATTAGGCTTTATGACTAACACGTTAGAGTGTAATTGCCCATTACGTTGTATAAAGGCCATTAGAGTTCTATTTTAATCCAAGGAATACCTTTAATGCTGAGCCTAGTTTAACTGAGAGTTTGGGATTAAATGAGCAGGAGAATGATTTCGGGAAATATTGGAAAAGGAATTAAGATATGAAAATGTAAAGCTAATTCCACTTTTGTTTCAATTCTTTTATGGGTACTGTGACGCAACAATTTTCACAGTCTGAAAAGAACATATTATAAATATAAAGTCAGGAATCGAACCTGTGGGTGTCAAAAATCTCTTGACGGATTAGTTCATCAACCATTGAAAATAGGATTTAATCTTTTGATTTACTTAATCATTCTCCATCACATAAATACTAACGTACATTGATGTCAGAGTCAAAAAAAATGAGATGTCGATAGCCAAACATAACGACTCACATCCATCCATTAGGTTTTTGCTAAATAATATAACGATGCAATCAACTGGAATAATTGGATGGCTAATTAGTTGTCGAGTAATTTGACTGCTGATCAGTTTTTAGTGAAGTTATTATCCCTCTATAATTGAGGCGAGCACAATAATAATATTGCCGTCCAATAGGATGAAAGGACCAAATCATTATTGAGAAATACCAAGTGATAACAGTTTGCTTTTTGTTTTCAATGGAATTTTTTTCTTTTAAAACAACTAAAAAAAGAATTTGCTTCAACGGAAGATTATTAAAATAAGTTTTCAGGAATATAACCAATATTCACTAGTGCTCTTCTAAAAAGATTATAAATACAAATTGATATAATTTAAACTAAATGAATAATTATTGCTTACGACATTTAGAAAATTAGAAAAATGTTTATTCATATATCTTAAGTTAATCTTATCTATATAATTGGATGTGAAATAAGCTCTTATAAAGCATCATGATTGTTGTTATGTTCCATTTTAATTATCTTTCATTGTAAAGAACGTATCATATCTTTTTTCAATTTCAGAAATAGATAAATTTATAAAACATGACTTACGTAATATCAAACCTATTCTCAATTATTATATTCAGTTTTCTTTTAAGGTTATATTAAATATACTGTAAAACATGCAGTGATAAGTTAATAAATTTTCCCAGTGAATTAAGTTTTCCCAATGACGTGCCAACTAAATAATCATTTGGCTTCTAAATCATATGCGACGTCCAAATAATCACTTAGGCACAATGGATGACGCTCAAAAAAGCCACCGGTAAAATCCACCACAAAAGCAATAGTCCGATCATCAAAGAGTTTACAGGCACAGTAATTTCAGCCCGAATTGTCTCTTTTAATTGGTACAGACACAAGCCTCCCATTCGAAATGATTGTCTGTGTGCTTTTGTGATGAGGGTATAAGGATTAATGAGTCGAGTGATGAACAGAGCCTTTGGCAATCATCACAATTATTCACTGGCACATCATTAATGAAGCCCTGACTATCAATTACTATCGAGCATTTGCATAAATGATATAAGTTAACGGTATTATAATTGTCATCATTTAAGTAATAATGATGGGTGTGAATTGTAGTGAGTATTTTAATTGGTGAAGCGTAAATTGTTCACAAATTCTATTGTTCTATTTTATAAATGTATTGTTAATTAATAATAACATTTTTTATACTCAGATTATTGGTAACGTGAAAATAATGTAATTGAACTATATTTTGTATGACGAATGGTTGGTTTAAACTTATACCTCCGTTTATAAGATCTTGTGAAGTAAACCCATTGGCCACAAATTGGCTGAGTTGTCTTTGATCTTCAGACTACATTCTTATTTCTCTCCTTTTGGATAGGGACAAGGGTATGCTATGGTCACATATGGTCACATTTTCCTTCTTGGATATATTTAATTCTCCCATTGGTAACATTCTTCTTTCTGACTGAGGGTATAGATGTGCTATAGACACATAAGATCACATTCTTCTTTCTGACTGAGGGTATAATGATACTACACCTACAATCTACATCCTTCAGGGTTGCAGGTCCTTTCGACAAGAACACTTTTTTGACGAAAACTCTTTCGCTGCACGACACTTTCGCCGAATATATGACAATTTTTTAAATAAATATGGTATACAAAAATTTACAGTAAAATATCACTATCAAACCCGGCCGTGGGGGGTGGATGACTTCCCCCAACTGGACCGCGCTAACCTGACTTTAGGCGAACTATATCTCTTTATAATTATAACGTCTATATAGTGTTTTTTTAAATTTTCGGTGAAAGTGTCGTGCGGCGAAAGTGTTTTTGGCGAAAGGACCTGCAACCCATCCTTCAGTAGTCTTCAAGTGATCTCAGTTTTTGTGATGAGCTTTACCTCATTCTTCAAAATGCTCTACAGAGTCACTCAGTGTCCGATTTAAGAATAACAATTTAGCAAATCCGTCTCAGCAGATCTTTAGAAGCTTTAAACTTTCATTGATCATATGGAGAGGTGCACAATGCAATCTGAAAAATATATCAGATGTTTTCATATATCAGTCGCTTGGAATTATGACAACACAGGTCTACCTAAAGTCTCAACTCAATCACTGTGATGATTAGGGAAGTGACAATAGGCGTTTAAAATCATAGATCCTGAGAATATTACAGACAGAGAGAATTAAAGAGTATTGAATGGTTCTACACCAGCGGCATATAGTATTCGATACCATTTCATTTCGTCTGTGATATTCTTAAGATTTATTATATATAAAGCATATTGTCACAACCCAAGTGATAATACGCTCTACAAATGAAAGCAAAATGAATATATTTTGATGTATGAAGTACATCTTCAATTTGCAAAATATAAATGGAGTTGAAAAATAGAGTTTTTACTCAGAGAACTAATATTCTGATAAGGTATGGAGTTTATTTACTCGATGAAAGAACCGATGTTTTGATAAAGTTTTGTACAAAAGTTTTATCATGTAGTTTGGTTTCGAACAAAAGAACTTTTATCGAACTGCTTTTGGCAGAGGAGAATAGATTTACATAAGAGAAAAGCGTCAAAATATTATGTAGTAAGCTAGTACATACTTTTATAGACAATATGTGTTACTCTTCAGGTAGTACATCTAGGATTGAAGCACATGTATTTGTTACAAATTAAAACAACAATCAGTCTCCATAAATGACTCAGTGCTAGTGCAAGAAGAAAAGAGAAATATTGGCTGCTGAAAACGACTTTTCCCAAAATTACCAACAAAGGGAATTTCAATCAACTATTTTAGAAAAATGGTTAAGTGGTTCTTGAGAAAAAATTATTAAATAGAAAGACATTGACGACCTATAGTAGAGTAGAGCTACTTTCGTACATAAAACAAACTCGTACAAAGGAAGACCAAGTACCATTTCCCTAACATACATTTGAGACTGGTTGAAATGATTAAAGGGTCGTACACACATAGGGTCTTTCCACAAGAATTTTTGCTAAGCTCCTCCTACTTTTTCCAAGAGAATATAAGAAAAAACTATATGATAATTATTTATTTCCATGATACCTGCAGGTATCATGGATACCAACTGCAATAAATAACAATTATATGGTTTTTTCTTATAGTCTCGTGGAAAAAGTAGGAGGAGCTTAGCAAAATGTCTGGTGGAAAGACTTAAAAAACCCTACGTGTGTACGGCCCTTAAGAGTTAATAGGTACCGTAAATGTAGAACTGCTACTCTATTCATCTTCCACGGCAGACATCGAACAGACAGAATGATGATACTAATTGCAACAGGGGAAATATTAGCAGAAGTTTTTGAGCGAGTAACGGCTGAGCTATTGGCCAATTCCGGTAATGGGGATACGGAAAATACGGCACTGCTGCTCTATCGAAATGCTTAAACTTCTGCAATTGCGATAGCGAAATGTGCTAAATTTCTCAAAATTGTGAGTGCTGAAATTGGTGACTGTGAGCTTGGAGCACAGATTTTAAATGAGTGCAAATCTTACCTTTGAAATTTCATTAAAGGCATCATGCCACTTTATTCTTACTAACTATTTTAAAGTGAAAATACACGCTAAAGTAGTACATACATACATTTGATAGGATGAAAAAAATAAAGATATCTATTGTTCAATAACGCATAACATTTATATTGGTCGGAAGGACATATTATTCATTTATTAACATCTCATCAATATCAATGTGAAAGAAAGATTTTAGTTAAAATCACTATTTTTCACCATGTAACAGAAGCATCTTGACTTGTAATTGTTGTTTTATGTACTTCACAGCGAAAGGTTAATAAAGAGCCTACATGATTTATTTTAGCATAAAATGGCTGAGATAAAAGTACTGCAAAGAGTTTTATAAATGTCGTAACTGGGCCACAAGGTGGTGCCAATGAATAAAATCTACAACTTTTTTCTCGTACACATGTCATAGTAATTGTATTTGTAGATAGAGTGTGTCGCAACACGTAGACACAATTGAAAAAGATGTGATACGTCAGGTATGGAAGGGAAGATTATAATGAAGAATCTTTTTTCCAGTTCCAGCTAATATCTCATTTCCAATTTTCACTTGGTGGTTTCAGTCTTACAAGTTTCAATTCATATACATATAATAATTTTACATTTCACGTTTCATTTTCCAGTTGCAGTTCACGTTTCATTTTCCAGTTTCAGTTCACGTTTCATTTTCCAGTTGCAGTTCACGTTTCATTTTCCAGTTTCAGTTCACGTTTCATTTTCCAGTTGCAGTTCAGGTTACATTTTCCAGTTACAGTTCAGGTTACATTTTCCAGTTGCAATTCAGGTTTCATTTTCCAGTTTCAGTTCATGGTTTCATTCCTACGAGTTTCAAATTCATATATCATTTTACAGTTCACATTTCATTTCCAAGTTCCAGTTCAGCTTTTATTTCTCGATTTCCAGTTACGGTTTCGATTTTAGGACCATATCACTGTTTCTTGAAGAGGCGAGAAAGTGAATCCGGGGAAGCTTTCATTTCTCTCCTAAAATCAAAAGAAATGCCTTTTCTGGGCCAGTGCACACTCTGTGTTTCCAATCACAACCATCCGTATCTAATATTCAGCCAGTGGATGAGAAGAAGTCGTAAAAAGCTCTTCAGAATATAATGGAAAAGACATGTATTGGATAGGGAGAACATTATAGAAACATTTCTAGTTTTCCGTACATTTCATATTACTGCCTTTTATAGTTTTGGAAAACTGGGGGTTCAGTGTGGAGGAATTTAATCTAAGTTTGGTTTGACATCCAAGTTGAGAATAAAAATATCATATCTCAATAAGTTCGTTTCTTTAACAAGGAATAGACCCTTTACGGCAAAAATTATAAACTGAGCTCGATTCTCCGGAATTTCTCTGTGTTTCAAATTTTCTTCGCTGCTGGTGGTTTGGATCTTTGATCCGAGATGACGGAATTTCATTAAATGACATTTAAACAATTCAGTCCTATTTTGGAGTGTTAAACATAGAACAATTAGATAGATTACCGGAAAATAAATATTAAGTTAAATGTTTTGCTTAAATCAAGCACTAGAAAGAACTGTCAAGTGATTCAAACATCACAGAGAAGATTGATTGCTTTACGTACTTAATTCCATGAGCCAATCTAGACAATGGAGAAGTCAAAGGTTCAATTTCTAATGGAGCTTTTTCATTTTATTCAGCTAACATAAATCGATGTCAAGGAATGCAAATGCACTTTTACTGATTACACATATTGCCCCCCGAGATGACAAATGTGAACCGGTGTCACTTTTCTTGGTGAAGAAAGGCTCCTCGGTTAGTACACCGGGTACAAAAGCAGAGTAACTTCTATTGGTGGTATTGGAAGAAAGACTCCTCGGTTAGTACACCGGGTACAAACAAAATATTTCAAGAAGGTATTCGAATTATATCTATTTTCTTCAATGATAAGTATGAAAAGAATAAATAAATTAGTTAGTTAGGTACATAACAAAGAAATTTTGACATCAAAAAATAAAGATTTGAGAGTCCGATTGACATGAAAAAACAAAAAATTACAATTTTTATTAAGTCATTGAGAATTTGAATCCAAATCTTCGACACATTAATCTAATACGTTAACTTCTGTATATGAAAATTATCATATATAGTTTATAATGTACTATTATTACAGCAAAATAAATGAATATCACTATTACTATATAAAATATTCCACCACTTCCCCATTTCCTCTAATTATGTTTAATGGACCAGTAAAAAAGGCAGTAAAAGCTTATGATGCTATCAGCAGGATTTAGGGGGCATTTTCTATCACTAGGCAGAGATCACATGTACAGACCACATGGGACTGAAATCTTTACAATTTAGCTACAAATCACATGTAAGAACATTTCTTCTATGGCAAATATTTTGTTAAGGTAAGCAGAAATAGATATTAAATGGCAACCGTATAGATTTATTGCTCTAGCATTTCAATTGCGCAAGATGTCTATTTGATAATCTTAACGCGATTTAACTATTGAAGATATTCTATTACAACAAAGAAATCAAAGGCCTGAGTCAGCAGATTGGTGAAAGAGAAGTGATTTATCTTGCCCAGCTCTCTGTGATCTTAGAGAAAAGAATTAAAAACATTATAATGAAGAGTGAACTCATGATGTAGCGGTTAGAGTAGTTTGGGGATGAAGTGAATTATATTCCAATATTACTGTGTGATATTAAACATTTTTGAAAATGATTGAATTGTCTGAACATGATTGAACATGTCTGAACGGGGTTGAACGTATTTAAACATGTTTTAGTTTAAAAATTAATGAAAAGATAAATTTGACCTAGAATAAAAAAAAAAAAGTTAATAATTAGGTAGGTGTATATTTTTTTATAAGTATAAAGTAAGTGGATCTCCCTAGTAGACACAGTCGTTAAATGCCACCGAGTAACAGTTACCATCTCCTGATTCAGTCAAACAGTTTCATTAGTTACTAGATAAAACACAAATTCAATGCTAAAATGAATTATTATTCATTACGTTTATTTAACCACACAAACCATCATAAAATGTTAATATTTACAAACTTATGTGACAATTACGGTACCCAGTGAATGTGTCCTACAATTTCTTTTGAGCTTCGCATATGCTTGAGAATAAATTGCATAATTTTTATACTCAACAAAGCTTTCATATTATAATGTTAATTTCTTCCCATGTCAGTCCGGACAAACTGTTGAATATTTTCACGGGTTGAAGTCCTCTCCCTATGATAAATTTCTTCAATTTCTCGCTTGAATTAACACCAGAATTCTCCTCAGGAACTTCCTGGACACGAACAATCGAAGTGAAAAGTCTTTGGCCATTTTCGCTAGAGCCACCGGGAATAAAACCATCTTTCAGAATATGGCAGAGAAATCAACTGGAACGAACAAAAATATGGAAAGAAAATTTATATTTATCTTACTAGATGGCTTTACAGAAGATAGTAACATTAAATCTATGTTAAATTATGAAAAGTGATTAGTGTGTTAACTGACATATCTCAATAGCAAACTTGACAACAATCTAACTGTTCTAACACATGTAGAGTATGTGGTATATCCTTATTTTCCATGTTCCCATCATTTTTGCTCCCTGGTTATGTAGTTAATAAAAATAACATAAAGCTTAATCTAAATATCAAACTATAAAGGTTAAAATGTGAATTTGGTTCAATATATTGTCACAATATAGACTATATACTTCCCTTCATGATTTTTATTTGCGACCAGCAGGCCATTCAATGCGACCTGTAATGAAAAGAGTTTCAACAGAGTAATCCCTGCTATACTAACAGTAACCCAATCTACAACAGAGTAATCCCTGCTATACTTACAGTAACCCAATCTACAACAGATAATCCCTGCTATACTTACAGTAACCCAATCTACAACAGATAATCCCTGCTATACTTACAGTATCCAAATCTACAACAGAGTAATCCCTGCTATACTTACAGTAACCCAATCTTCAACAGATAATCCCTGCTATACTTACAGTAACCCAATCTTCAACAGAGTAATCCCTGCTATACTTACAGTAACCCAATCTACAACAGAGTAATCCCTGCTATACTTACAGTAACCCAATCTACAACAGAGTAATCCCTGCTATACTTACAGTAACCCAATCTTCAACAGAATTCTCGTGCATCTGACATCTAATTACCTTCTGGACACATTAGCGACAGTCAAAGATATTTAACAATTTACTAATTTCACATTTCCAAAAAGAAACTTTACTAATTGTAATGTTTGTAGATATTTTAAAATTGGTCTGAGTACACGATGACATATTTGTAAGATTAGAAAATGATAGAAAATTGAAAAGAAACATGAAATTAGCATCATGTGGAGACTTTCCTTTTTTTTTAGTACAGTAACACTCCTGAGTTATGAAGCACTCGAGTAATGGAGTAGTTTTCTATGTTCGAATTATAGAAAACGATACACGTTAAGAATTTCGTCAAAGCTGTCTATCAATAACCATAGTTTTCTATGATTTTAGTCTTAAAAACTATTTGATTTAGTTATTTACCCCTGACTGCACATGTCAGGGGTAAATAATAAGAGGGGATTAGCAGGTGGTGGATCATTAGAGATGAACTGCACTGCAGAGTCTAGAGTTTTAGAGGGCAGATGTGAGTCCAAAGAACTGACAGACAATTAGGCCCTCTACGTGCAGGGAATGGAACACCAATGCCTGCAGTCTGTGAAAAAACTTAAAAACTTCATTGATAAGAAGAAATGAAGCTAAAACTTTCACAGGAAAAAATGAGAGATGGATGCAGTCAATGCGAAGTATAATGGTAGAAAGAAATTGACAGCTAGAACCGGTCATACTTTATTTCCAAAACTAGAAGATATTGTGACCATTTACACTATTTATAGTGACCATTTACACTATTTATAGTGACCATTTACACTATTTATAGTGATCATTTACACTATTTATAGTGACCATTTACACTATTTATAGTGACCATTTACACTATTTATAGTGATCATTTACACTATTTATAGTGACCATTTACACTATTTATAGTGATCATTTACACTATTTATAGTGATCATTTACATCATTTATAGTGACCATTTACACCATTTATAGTGATCATTTACACCATTTATAGTGACCATTTACACTATTTATAGTGATCATTTACACCATTTATAGTGACCATTTACACTATTTATAGTGATCATTTACACTATTTATTGTGACCATTTACACTATTTATAGTGACCATTTACACTATTTATAGTGACCATTTACACTATTTATAGTGATCATTTACACTAATTATAGTGATCATTTACACCATTTATAGTGATCATTTACACCATTTATAGTGATCATTTACACCATTTATAGTGATCATTTACACCATTTATAGTGATCATTTTCACCATTTATAGTGATCATTTTCACCATTTATAGTGATCATTTTCACCATTTATAGTGATCATTTTCACCATTCACTTTTTCCCTAAAAATTCTTTTTCTTCTGTTCAATCTGAAGGTTTTAGGATGACATTAAATTTTATAGATACGAGAAGTCATTTCGGAATCGAACATCGAAACGTTAAATGGACCAAGAAAAACCTACAATCCGACCACTAAAACATGCTACTGTAACCCCGAAACTGAGGGAAATAACCCCCTGTAACCCAAAAATTGAGGGAAATAACCCCCTGTAACCCCGAAACTGAGGGAAATAACCCCCTGTAACCCAAAAATTGAGGGAAATAACCCCCTGTAACCCCGAAACTGAGGGAAATAACCCCCTGTAACCCAAAAATTGAGGGAAATAACCCCCTGTAACACCAAAATTAAAGGGAAATAAAATTTTAATTCCAACATTACTGAAAAGTCAGTTATATACTTTTAATTAATAACAACTAACTATATACAATTAATATTAATATCTCTCCATTCGTTCACGATTATTTAAATTGAATTTCTAACTTATCAATAATGCCACCGAACTCCTTTGAATTCGGTACAAAACTGATAACGATTTAATTAATTCAAAGTCTGGTGCCTTGTTTCGATATCGGTGCTCTCGATAATTGAATAACCGATCATTTGTCGATAAATCAGTCATCGGTGTTTCTATAATAAGGTAGAATGTGAAACAGAGTCTGGCGCTGTCTTTGGGATGTCAGTTCACATGGCCTGATACATTGGAAAAAATACACTGTGAGAAAATACAGCAATTGGTTGTTGTCTTCAATGTGAACAAATTGCTTCTAATTACAAATAAAATCGGTTGAAAGATGGACACAACATTTGTATATAATTTTGTAGGGGTTTAACGTCCGTTTCGGAACAAAAGGCCGTACCACTGGCGGTAAAAGTAAATTAAATACAAGGGACTGGAAGAAGCAGTCAGAGGGGAAAGTGGCTTCATGAACAAAGTCATCTATCACCTGTCGGTGATAATGCCCATGGATGGAGGAAAGCTACTCCGTGAATGTGACGAAAAGGGGACACAAGCACCGGTGGCTGCACTCACGGATGGAGGAGGAAAATGAAGAGGGGATAGTAAATGAAGCCTACGAGGCAACCTAACACAAAAAATCAAGTTAATTTTCCTAATTTGAATTCAGATTCAATGTATCACTGCACCACATTTATATTCCTTTCAAAGAAATAATTATAACGTAAAACTCAGAATAAATTTACTAGATATAGAATAATATCCTAAAAAATTGAAGAGTTTTTTCGGAACGCTTCCATTGTAGATATGAAATATTAAATGGTATGGCCTGGTGCTAACAGTTGCCACACTGATAACTCTTTGAAACTGAATAGCAATCTTAATTGAAATCATTACATTCGACATATTTCTTATCGTGTACCTTTTCATTTGAATCTAAAGAACACTGATAAGCAATGAACATTATCAGGTCAGTACACCGGGGACAACTGTTCGGATAATTAACGATAAAAAAATCAAATAAACCCAATTAACATTCAGGATAAATGACGATAAAAAACTAAATTTCCTATCAAAATCAAACTAAACTTTACAAAAATTATGAAGTTAAGTATCTAAAGTACATAATCAATAGGAACCATTTCGTCTAATTATGATATTGTAGAAGTTCTTCCTAACCACCGATAAATTAGTTGTTGATGATCTGAAGATAATAATAAACATCCCTCAGTTGATAAATATTGCTGATGTTTAGGTATGTCCGCATTCAATTGAACTAATTATTAAATAAAATAAAACTTCGATTAATTACAATATAACACATTCAATTATAAACAATAGAACAATAATGAATATCGCACACTGTGTTTATAGTCAGGTATATTGTTCGCAAAATACAAAACAGTGCATCCATTTTTTCTATAAACAAGAAGCAATTATTATTCCAAGCAGAGAAAAGAAAAAAGAGAAATCTTAGAAACTCTAATCTAGAAATGTTGTCTCTAATTAAAGTTTTTTAGTTGTTCGTAGATTGACATTGCGAGTCTTTTTATGTTGAGGTGTACACACATCTTAACAAAAGTCTGGATCTTTTATTTGGTAACTAATGTCATTTATTTGTCCGTATTTTGTTATTTCTTTGTTTACAAGACTTGATGTACAGTCTCTTCAGTGCGTGTTTTATTTACGAGACTTGATGTACTGTCTCTTCAGTGCGTGTTTTATTTACAATACTTGAAGTACTGTCTCTTCACTGCGTGTTTTATTTACAAGACTTGATGTACTGTCTCTTCAGTGCGTGTTTTATTTACAAGACTTGATGTACTGTCTCTTCACTACGTGTTTTATTTACAATACTTGATGTAGTGTCTCTTCAGTGCGCGTTTTATTTACAAGAATTGATGTACTGTCTCTTCACTACGTGTCTTATTTACAATACTTGATGTAGTGTCTTCACTGCGTGTTTTATTTACAATACTTGATGTACTGTCTCTTCACTGCGTGTTTTATTTACAAGACTTGATGTACTGTCTCTTCAGTGCGCGTTTTATTTACAAGAATTGATGTACTGTCTCTTCACTGCGTGTTTTATTTACAAGAAATCATGATCCTTAAAGCAAAATGTTCTTATGATAGTATATACAATAAATATCAATTGTTAATTAAGTATACAATCAATTTCAAAAATGGATTAATTGCAGCTCTTATCAACTGCAATTTATTTAAAACTACCAAATTATCTACAGGAAACACATCATCAAATTCACTTTTACAAATCTCTTGCAAGACTTTTCACTCGCGATAAATCTAAATGTTTCCAACCTAGAAAAACAACTTTCAAAATTCCTAAACACTGAGGGAAATATGTCTTTATTTTTGGGAGGTACTTGCCAGGTTTCAAAACATGGCGGCGTTACATCACTCGCCACTCGCGTCTGTCGATAGCAGCCTGATGTCTTTGCCGATATTTTAATAATAGATAAAGCTTGTTTTCGAGACACGATGCATCGGCCACACCATCCTACATCAGACGGGAGAGAAAATACAGAACTTTGTGCCATTCTATAGCCTTTGTTATTAAAGATTGGCACTGTCGATAGAAGTAGGTAGGTTGGCGAAGTTTTGAGCTTAAAATATAGTAATGCGTGGTATTGAAATATACCTGTAAGAGATAAACATATGATCCAATATTGTTTGTGATATTACTCAAAGTGTGTCTAGGTAAATTACATCATAGGAGATTCAATATACAATACATTTTATCACTATCGACACTAACAGGCACGGGGACCGAACCGCTAACCTAACCTTGGGTGAAATTATTGTGTATATACCTGAAGTGAAGTTCACTGGCCACCCTCAAAGAAATATCGAAAGAGCACTAAATGTTTAACTATCAGATGTCATTGTTCATTCAATATTTTTTAGTCATTTCTTATGAAAAAGTACAAAAAGCTGTACATGATTTGGTTATCAATCTTTCTACAAAATCCAATGGTCTTGATAGGCTAAATTATTTCGTGTTTTTCAAATATATGAATTATAAATTAATTTGAATTAAAAACGGATATATTATATTTCGAATGGTGCAATTTTTTTATAATCTTTAAGTTGACTTCTAAATAAATAGCGTCAGGTAATATAGAGGGTAGTGACGGGTTAGAATTTAATTGGCTCTTATATTTGCTTTAAAGACTTACATGGAGAGTTTTGCCTAAGATTTATTGAGAGATAAATTAGAGATGTTCCTGTAATTGGAGCCAAGAAGTAGAGATGTGCATCTAAGAGGTCTGACAATGGCACAACAATTAGCCTAATAAATCTACGAGTCTGCACACAAGAGACTTTGCAGTTGACAAACTTATGGCCTTAGAGGGTAACATGGAATCTGTGAGGATTGACTAAGGGAATATAAAGGATATGGGGATATATGGGGCACACACGATGGTAAAGGTCAGTTCGGTGATGGTAAAGTTCAGTTCGGTGATGGTAAAGGTCAGTTCGGTGATGGTAAAGTTCAGTTCGGTGATGGTAAAGGTCAGTTCGGTGATGGTAAAGGTCAGTCCGGTGATTGTAAAAGTCAGTCCGGTGATGGTAAAGGTCAGTTCGGTGATGGTAAAGGTCAGTTCGGTGATTGTAAAAATCAGTTCGGTGATGGTAAAGATCAGTTCGGTGATGGTAAAGATCAGTTCGGTGATTGTAAAAGTCAGTCCGGTGATGGTAAAGGTCAGTTCGGTGATGGTAAAGATCAGTTCGGTGATTGTAAAAGTCAGTCCGGTGATGGTAAAGGTCAGTTCGGTGATGGTAAAGGTCAGTTCGGTGATTGTAAAAGTCAGTCCGGTGATGGTAAAGGTCAGTTCGGTGATGGTAAAGGTCAGTTCGGTGATTGTAAAAATCAGTTCGGTGATGGTAAAGATCAGTTCGGTGATGGTAAAGGTCAGTTCGGCGATTGTAAATGTCAGTCCGGTGATGGTAAAGGTCAGTTCGGTGATTGTAAAGATCAGTTCGGTGATGGTAAAGATCAGTTCGGTGATGGTAAAGGTCAGTTCGGCGATTGTAAAGGTCAGTTCGGTGATTGTAAAGGTCAGTTCGGGGATTGTAAAGTTCAGTTCGGTGATTGTAAATTCAGTTCGGTGATGGTAAAGGTCAGTTCGGGGATTGTAAAGTTCAGTTCGGTGATAGTAAAGTTCAGTTCGGTGATGGTAAAGGTCAGTTCGGTGATGGTAAAGATCAGTTCGGTGATGGTAAAGGTCAGTTCGGTGATTGTAAAGATCAGTTCGGTGATGGTAAAGGTCAGTTCGGTGATTGTAAAGTTCAGTTCGGTGATGGTAAAGGTCAGTTCGGTGATTGTAAAGTTCAGTTCGGTGATGGTAAAGGTCAGTTCGGTGATGGTAAAGGTCAGTTCGGTGATGGTAAAGGTCAGTTTGGTGATGGTAAAGGTCAGTTCGGTGATGGTAAAGGTCAGTTCAGTGATGGTAAAGGTCAGTTTGGTGATGGTAAAGGTCAGTTCAGTGATGGTAAAGGTCAGTTCGGTGATGGTAAATGTCAGTTCGGTGATGGTAAAGATAAGTTCGGTGATGGTAAAGGTCAGTTCGGTGATGGTAAAGGTCAGTTCGGTGATTGTAAAGATCAGTTCGGTGATTGTAAAGATCAGTTCGGTGATGGTAAAGATCAGTTCGGTGATGGTAAAGGTCAGTTCGGCGATTGTAAAGGTCAGTTCGGTGATTGTAAAGGTCAGTTCGGGGATTGTAAAGTTCAGTTCGGTGATTGTAAATTCAGTTCGGTGATGGTTAAGGTCAGTTCGGGGATTGTAAAGTTCAGTTCGGTAATAGTAAAGTTCAGTTCGGTGATGGTAAAGGTCAGTTCGGTGATGGTAAAGATCAGTTCGGTGATGGTAAAGGTCAGTTCGGTGATTGTAAAGATCAGTTCGGTGATGGTAAAGGTCAGTTCGGTGATTGTAAAGTTCAGTTCGGTGATGGTAAAGGTCAGTTCGGTGATTGTAAAGTTCAGTTCGGTGATGGTAAAGGTCAGTTCGGTGATGGCAAAGGTCAGTTCGGTGATGGTAAAAGTCAGTTCGTTGATTGTAAAGGTAATTCGGTGATGGTAAAGGTCAGTTCGGTGATTGTAAAGATCAGTTAGGTGATTTTAAAGGTCAGTTCGGTGATGGTAAAGGTCAGTTCGGTGATGGTAAAGGTCAGTTCGGTGATGGTAAAGGTCAGTTCGGTGATGGTAAAGGTCAGTTCGGTGATGGTAAAGGTCAGTTCGGTGATGGTAAAGGTCAGTTCAGTGATGGTAAAGGTCAGTTTGGTGATGGTAAAGGTCAGTTCGGTGATGGTAAAGGTCAGTTCGGTGATGGTAAATGTCAGTTCGGTGATGGTAAAGATAAGTTCGGTGATTGTAAAGGTCAGTTCGGTGATGGTAAAGGTCAGTTCGGTGATTGTAAAGATCAGTTCGGTGATTGTAAAGTCAGTTCGGTGATGGTAAAGATAAGTTCGGTGATAGTAAAGGTCAGTTTGGTGATGGTAAAGGTCAGTTCGGTGATGGTAAAGGTCAGTTCGGTGATTGTGAAGATCAGTTCGGTGATTGTAAAGTCAGTTCGGTGATGGTAAAGATAAGTTCGGTGATGGTAAAGATCAGTCCGGTGATGGTAAAGGTCAGTTCGGTGATGGTAAAGGTCAGTTCGGCGATTGTAAAGCTCAGTTCGTTGATGGTAAAGGTCAGTTCGGTGATGTTAAAGGTCAGTTCGAAGATTGTAAAGGTCAGTCCGGTGATGGTAAAGATCAGTTCGGTGATGGTAAAGATCAGTTCGGTGATGGTAAAGATCAGTTCGGTGATGGTAAAGGTCAGTTCGGTGATTGTAAAGGTCAGTTCGGGGATTGTAAAGTTTAGTTCGGTGATTGTAAAGTTCAGTTCGGTGATTGTAAATTCAGTTCGGTAATGGTAAAGGTCAGTTCGGGGATTGTAAAGTTCAGTTCGGTGATGGTAAAGGTCAGTTCGTTGATGGTAAAGATCAGTTCGGTGAGGGTAAAGGTCAGTTCGATGATTGTAAAGATCAGTTCGGTGATGGTAAAGGTCAGTTCGATGATTGTAAAGTTCAGTTCGGTGATGGTAAAGGTCAGTTCGGTGATTGTAAAGTTCAGTTCGGTGATGGTAAAGGTCAGTTCGGTGATGGTAAAAGTCAGTTCGTTGATTGTAAAGGTAATTCGGTGATGGTAAAGGTCAGTTCGGTGATTGTAAAGATCAGTTCGGTGATGGTAAAGATCAGTCCGGTGATGGTAAAGGTCAGTTCGGTGATTGTAAATGTCAGTTCGGTGATTGTAAAGATCAGTTCGGTTATTTTAAAGGTCAGTTCGGTGATGGTAAAGGTCAGTTCGGTGATGGTAAAGGTCAGTTCGGCGATTGTTAAGGTCAGTTCGTTGATGGTAAAAGTCAGTTCGGTGATTGTAAAGATAAGTTCGGTGATGGTAAAGGTCAGTTCGGCGATTGTAAAGGTCAGTTCGGTGATTGTAAAGATCAGTTCGGTGATGGTAAAGATCAGTCCGGTGATGGTAAAGGTCAGTTCGGTGATTGTAAATGTCAGTTCGGTGATTGTAAAGATCAGTTCGGTGATTTTAAAGGTCAGTTCGGTGATGGTAAAGGTCAGTTCGGTGATGGTAAAGGTCAGTTCGGCGATTGTAAAGGTCAGTTCGTTGATGGTAAAAGTCAGTTTGGTGATGGTAAAGGTCAGTTCGGTGATTGTAAAGGTCAGTTTGGTGATGGTAAAGGTCAGTTCGGTGATGGTAAAGATAAGTTCGGTGATGGTAAAGATAAGTTCGGTGATGGTAAAGGTCAGTTCGGTGATGGTAAAGGTCAGTTCAGTGATGGTAAAGGTCAGTTCGGTGATGGTAAAGGTCAGTTCGGTGATGGTAAAGGTCAGTTCGGTGATGGTAAAGGTCAGTTCGGTGATGGTAAAGGTCAGTTCGGCGATTGTAAAGGTCAGTTCGTTGATGGTAAAAGTCAGTTTGGTGATGGTAAAGGTCAGTTCGGTGATTGTAAAGGTCAGTTTGGTGATGGTAAAGGTCAGTTCGGTGATGGTAAAGATAAGTTCGGTGATGGTAAAGATAAGTTCGGTGATGGTAAAGGTCAGTTCGGTGATTGTAAAGGTCAGTTCGCTGATGGTAAAGGTCAGTTCGGTGATGGTAAAGGTCAGTTCGGTGATGTTAAAGGTCAGTTCGTTAGCACAAAAATCAAAGAGGAAAAAGAAGAGGTGATAATAATTGAAGCCCACTAGTCTACCTAACACAAAAATCTAAGACCTCGTAGTTGAAGAGCATAACCCTAGCGCTATCCTCTAAAACTGCAAGTAGCGTTAGGAAATAATCAAAAAGGTCAAATAAACCATCCAAATTACAACAGTTCAGGCCCAAGAAACCACAGACAGTTTTTGGATAGTTCTATTTTTACATTCACTAATATGATTGGCAAAATTATTCTGTGTCCGCGAAAGTAAATGTATAGTACTTTGATGATCATAATAAGGTGAATAAAAAAGATAATCATAATGAAGTCTATTCTTAGCCATGTGCATTGTACAAAAAAAAACATTTTTTTTTAAGTGTACATACAAAAGTAAAAATATTTGGCACATCATGAATTGCTTAATATTAGATTACATCACTTCTCAGTTTGAACATTAATCATAATAGTTATAAATCAAGGATCTTATTCTATCACAACCAACTGTTTTTACTTAAATTACAGTACAATTCACTTAAATTAAATTACATTACAGTCTAAGCAAATATCAGAAATTTAACCAAGTTTACCAAGTGAGAAAATATTTTCAGCCCGGGAAACCAAAGGTACGAGTTACCGACCACTCCCATATTCTAGATTAAAAATATTTTTCTAATCGATTAGGAACCGATCAAAGTTAGGAAATTTTACTAAAATGAAATTGAGAATAAAAACTTTCAGAAAAACACACCACAAATATCAAGTCCTCCAACTTATTCATAAATCAGTATTCTTCATTTAATTAAAAATAATTAAATTAAGGAAATTTAAAATTAAATCTTCAAAGAAGACTAGCTATACTTTTTAACCATAGATTTAAATTAAGCAAATCTGTGAAGCAGTTACAAATTTCTAACCTAAAATTACAGAGATCAAAGTAAAAATAATCACACTCCAATTAAATACCGATTATAAGTAGGCATGTGGTAAGGAAGGGAAGGATGGTGGCCACATCTCAGACGTGACAGGGTAACCCTATCACGCCGAGACATGGCCGACTCACTAGGGTCTATGGCTGAAGGCCTGACCCCAAGGAGTCTGATTGGATCATAGGAGGGAAGGAATCTAGAGCTCGTTGTGTTAATGTGGTGTGTATGTGTTTGTGAAGAGATGTGTTGTCGGGGGTTGGAGGGAGAGTGGTGTAGAGGCGTCTGTAGTGTGTGGAGGGAGTGGTGTGTAGTATGCGTGGTGTCCTCCTCTCACTTTGCATGTAGCTAGTGAGAGGAGTCTCGTGTAGAAGTGTAAAAATGTGTGCCCCTCATGTCCATGTGTGTTGTAAGAGGGAGGACTCGTGTTTCTGTGTGTAGGTTTTTCTTTTGTATACAACTGGTGGGAATACGGAGTGCAGCGTTTTGTGTTTTTGTAAGTGGGTGTTAGATATGTCAGGTGACCAGGCTGTTTGGGCATAGGTGAGGATGGGTCTGACGAACTGTTTGTAGAGTGTTAGGTCTTCCTTGAAGTGTCCGTAAGTTGTGTGAGTGAGTGCGCGCAGGATGTTCAGTCTTTGTTTGGCTCTGTTCTTAATGTCAGTGATGTGGTGTTTTAACGTCCAGCCGCGGTCGAGTGTAACTCCAGGATTTTCGGTGTGTTGTTAATGGGAGGGAGAGTGTTATGTTTGGAAGGGTTCTGTATTCAAGGGTGTAGGCCTGTAGGTTGTAACTAAGGTGACAGAAGATTTGTTAGCGGAGACTTTTAATCTGTTTGCTTCTAGCCAGTCTTCTGGTGAGTGGATGTATGTTTGTAAACTGTTGGCAGCGGTCTCGTGTTTCTTGAAAGTTTATGATGTTAATAATTATTCTAGTCTTGTAACCATAAGGTCACGTATTGTTTAGGTTATAGCTACCATATTAGTATCATTTGATACTGGTTTCTTTGTTTAGTTGGTTGTTTCAGAAATGATATGTGTACAATTGTTTTTATACGTGCTTAGTGGTAGCTATATAAATAAATTGAGCCACATAAGTTTAACTTTTTCTATTAATTTTAAATAATAATAAAATTACCCAATACCTAGTGTTTTGTATGAGCAATTCTAAGTATGAGCAGTAGATTGTGCCGACATTTTGTTAGTTACCGTAATAATCAGGTTGTTCGTCACCGTAAAAACAAGGTATATCGTTAACGTAAAAATCAGGTTGTTCGTTTCCGTGAACATCAGGTTGTTCGTCTCCATGAACATCAGGTTGTTCATCTCCGTGAACATCAGGTTGTTCGTCTCCGTGAACATCAGGTAGTTCGTCACCGTGAACATCAGGTTGTTCGTCACCGTGAACATCAGGTTGTTCGTCACCGTGAACATCAGGTTGTTCGTCACCGGGAACATCAGGTTGTTCGTCACCATAAACATCACGTAGTTCGTTACCGTAAAAACAAGGTTTATCGTTAAAGTAAAAATCAGGTTGTCTGTGATAGTTAATGTCAGGATGATGATTCCAGTAAGAGAAAGGAGGCCGTTGGCCAGAGGAGGCAGTTTGCTGCTCGCCAGAGGAGGCAGTTTGCTGATGACCGAAAGGGAAAGGTTGCTGATTCCAGTAAGAGAAATGATGCAGATTCCAGTAAGAGAAAGGATGCTGATGACGATAAGAGAAAGGATGCTGATGATGATAAGAGAAAGGATGCTGATGACGATAAGAGAAAGGATGCTGATGACGATAAGAGGCAGGTTGCTGATTGCCGGAAGAGGCAGGTTGCTGATTGCCGGGAGAGGCAGGTTGCTGATCGCCGGAAGAGGCAGGTTGCTGATCGCCGGAAGAGGCAGGTTGCTGATTGCCGGAAGAGGCAGGTTGCGGATTGCCGGAAGAGGCAGGTTGCTGATCGCCGGACGAGGCAGGTTGCTGATGACCGAAAGATGCAGGTTGCTGATAACAGTGAGAGAAAGGATGCCGATTACAGTAAGAGTAAGGATGCCGATTACAGTAAGAGAAAGGATGCTGATGACGGTAAGAGAAAGGATGCTGATCGCCGGAATAGGCAGGTTGCTGATCGCCGGAATAGGCAGGTTGCTGAACGCCGGAATAGGCAGGTTGCTGAACGCCGGAATAGGCAGGTTGCTGATCGTCGGGCGACGCAGGTTGCTGATTACCGAAAGGGGCAGGTTGCTGATCCTCGGACGAGGTAGGTTGCTGATCGTCGGAAGAGGCAAGTTTCTGATCGCTTGAAGAGGCAGGTTGCTGACCGTAAGAGAACATTTCACTGAAAAAAAAGTAATAACCGGTTAAAAGAATCCTTCCTGATCATGAATGGAGTACTAAAGATGTACATTAATTTATATTCTATTTCAATTATCACAAATGTTTGTAGAAGATTAGAAATCAAAGATTCAAAACATACAAGAAAAGGGTGCAGTACAGAAATTTGATAATTTAGAAGGGTAATAAAGATAATTCAGGCATAATGTCATTTTACATTCCTTAAAGTTATTCGTTAATTAAACAGTTTTGAAAACGACGTCGTTGAAGTGATGGCCTTCATTGTCAATACACTGAGATACACGTTTTTTAATTTTTTTTCAAACCTATCTATCATAGAGACGCGTATATCGGCAATGGCGTTGCGAATGTTGATCTTGAGATGATGTAAGGTATGTGGGTGATCATTGTAAACGATGGATTTGAGGTAACCCCATAAGAAAAAGTCACATGGAGTCAAGTCAGGTGAGTGCGCATGCGACGGAAGATCGCCTCTCAAGGAAATGAGACGCTCAGGGAAATGCTTCCTCAAAAGTTTCATTGATTCTAGCGCTGTGTGTTCTGTGGCTCCATCTTGTTGGAATCACACATGACAAAGGTAAATGTCTTCGAGTTCTGGGAAAAGAAAACTTGAAAGCATCTCCCTGTAACAAGCTGCAGTCACCGTAAAAGCGCGTTCGTCTTTTTAGAAAAAGTAATGGCCAATAATCACTGCTCTTGAAATTGCACACCAGACCGTTACATGTTCACAATGAAGTGGTTTCTCATGGAGTTTACAAGGATTTGTAGCGCTCCAATAACGCATGTTCTGCTTTTCCATAAGGCCAGTAATGTGATAGTGAGATTCGTTACTTAAGAACACAAGCACGTCGTCAAGCAGGTTGTCACACAACCTGCATTTGGCGGGCACGCATGTGCTTCACATGCATTTTGGCGGGCACGCCAATCCTGTTCATTCAGTTTCTGCACTACAGCCATTTAGTTGGGATGGAAATTTTTCAGTGAAGAATTAGTCTTAGGCTGCAGTCAGATTTTCCAAAAGTAGCTGCATGTTTCCTTGTCGAACACCTTTCAATGTTTTCTGAAGTTCTGCCTGTCTGATGACTTCCTGATCCAGTATTCTTCACAATTCCACTCTACCTGAATGCCTCCACCCATGAAACAATTGATTATCGGCCAGGCACACAACCAGCAGGAGGAATATCAAACTTCCTTCAAAATGCTTATTGAGTTGCAATAGTGGATCAACCGTTAGAGAAGTAGGCCTCACATGCAAATGCACGCTCCTATCCTGTCCACAGCACGTAATCCGACTGAATGGCGGAAGTGCTCAGTGATGCTGTTCCGCTTACAATCCCCCATTCTACCCCGCCCATTCGCTTGTCGCACCCCGCCCACTTCTTGCCCACATTGTAAAATAAATTTTAAGGACTACAGGATGAGAAGCAAATTATACAAGTATATTAAGAATTTTTTTTATTATCAGTCGTATAAATCAGCAAGTTTCTGTGCCGTACCCTTTATAATGTACTCACAAGTTAGCTATATTTCAATAGCTGTTAACATTATTCAGAGGTTAGTGCTGAATATGCAGTAGCTATTGCTAATTCTTGTATATTACGATTCAGATTTTTTTCCTCAAACAAGTAAAACAGTACATTTTGATATCTCGACGCTTGAGTAGGTTACGTTAATTTGAACTTTGTAAAATAATACGTTTCACATGACATAATGTTATTGATGAGAGGAACCCCACTCTTCTCTGTGAGCACTCAGGTCACGTTTAGGCCCATATGTAGCTAGCTACTGAATCCCTCATTGAACCGATCTAGATGCAAGTCGATAAATTCTTCCAGCTTCCCAATTCTTTCAAGAGAGGTAGAAAGATGCGAAAACTGAGAGTCCTGGTAATTCTGTGGAACTCCGTAAGAAGTTCATTCAGAGTAGTTAACAATGCAAGTTCTTGTCACTGGGCCAAAACCGCATCGTCGGCAAGAGTCATTCGTCCATTTTCCAGTAGCTACTTCTGTTATGGGATCCAACGTTCCCGAGCCCTGTTATCCACATCAGATTCTACAGAGATGATGCTGGTCAGTTTCTCTGCTGCCAGTGATCGCCAATATGATTCACATTGATCGCCTCCCCTGAAAAACGGAAGAGTAATACCCTAGATATTTCAGTAGGTCATATTCATTTCCACCAGAGAAGTTAGTTTCTGCGTCTGTTCTACCAGATTCAAACTAGTTTGGAGCACCCCGTAGAAATGGCCTCAGTTGAACCTTCTACTATTATTGTGTGGTGGGATAATTCAGTAGCAACTAGTCATAAATCTCCCTTGTAGAATTAACAGAGCTCTCTGTTCAGGTCTTCTGGGAAGGCTAGAATAGGTAGGACCCAAGAGTTCCTGTTAGCTACACCAATTCACATGGCTATTGATAGGCTGATGGGATGGCAAAGCAAGACTTCCGCAATGAACACAGATTCAGGTTGTATGCTCGAGTCAACAGCCCCACCCGCTCAAACCGAAACATCGCAACTCATAATAGTTTTCAAGTGACTTCAGCTATTATTAAAAAAACTCTTTCAATTGTAGTATGGGTTTAACATCTGTTTTAGCCATTCTATTGAACATATTGCTGACGTCAAAAGGAAATTATATACAAGAGACTGGAAAAAGCAGTCAGAGAGAAAAGTGGCTCCATGAACATAACCACTTACCACCGTCGGTGACAATGATCATGGATGCAGAAAAGCTACTCCGTAAATACAGTCACTTACCAAGGAATGTGACGAAACGGGACACAAGCACCGGTGGCTGCACTCACGGATAGAAGAGGAAAATGAAGAGGTGATAGTAAATGAAGCCTACAATCCTAGCTAACACAAAATCTAAGACCTCGTAGTTGAAGAGAATAACCCTAGCGCTATCCTCTAAAACTGCAAGTAGCGTTAAGGAAACAGTTCCCGGGAAAAATGGCACAATTAAAGAAAATTTTTTTATTGTGTAAATACTTGCTTTTTAACCTTCTTATAGTGTGTGCAAAATATCAGAGCTCTCATGTTACTCTAACCCCCTGGGGAGAGGGAGAAAGGGGACCGGGGGGTAGGGAGTCAATATGTACTCTAAAAACCATCTCTCAGCCAATTATAATTCGTAATAATTAATTATCTCGCTATATCTGGTATCTAACGTGCCACTAATCAGATGCACACCAAGGTATGCCCCTCAGTTACCCGCAAACCTTCACAGGAGTCGTATGAAGCGAAACAGATTATCAAACTTTGAATGGGATTTTCTATTAGTTCAGAGATCTAAAAATCTTGTAATTCAAAAGCCTAAGGCGTTTACAATTTTGAAGCTACGGCATTGCGATTTTTTGCATTCGATTCTCCTCGGAATTGTCTACAAACTCTGGAAGAGTTTTATTTAATTTTCGAATTATTTTTCAAAATATTGAGTTTTGAAATTTATATTTAGAAGGTTAAAAAGCAACTATTTACACAATAAATTTTTTTTTTTTAATTATGCCATTTTTCCCAGGAACGGTCCCCTTAAAAAAATGATAAACATGGTAAAAATGAAAAAAGACAATCCATAATCCAAATTACAACAGTTCGGGGCCAGAGAGACGCCACCCACATCTCTTCCATTCATCACATACAGCTTCAGGATAGAGCCCCTGGGAGCTATCATCGTCGTTAAAACAACCACAAAAAAAAAACAATAATACATGTTTTATGAACTCGTAAAACTCCTAATAATTGTTAAGAGTTTTAAAATGTTTATATTATGCTTAACTAATAATGAGATTTATGGAGGAAAGTAGCTTTAAGAAAGGCAGATCAAAGGAGTAAATTTCTGTCTTAACTGGACGTAGCTATGTGCAACTTGTCTGAAGTCAAAAGAAATGCACTTTAAAATTCTAACAAGAAGTGTATTTAATACTTACTCATTTTTACGACAATAGTGATCCTTATTCATTTCTAAATTTGTTGCTAGACTCGATCTAAAAGCTTCTCTAGCTTTTGCAAAACGGCTCTCCTGTAGATAAAATGCATTGTTAATCAAATGGTGCAACAGGTAATATAGCTAGCTTTATGCTTTATAGAAATATTAATGATAACTTAACCATATATAAAATAACCATGAAATTAGGTTCGTCGATCAGTTTCGCATTAATTGTTTTGACTGGAAAGATGGTTGTTACTTAAATTATTTACTGGCCTCCATTACAAAATCACTCACCTGCTGATTATTTGCCTCAGTTTCAAGAATTTCAATTCGTTTTCTCAGCATAGCTGCATCAGCAACAGCCGCTACTTTTTCACAGGTCAACTTGCAAATCTTTTGGCGCAGAACACCCTCATGAACTTGCTTCCTTTAGAACATATATAAGAATTTATACAATAGTGACAAAGATTTTGATAATACTAAAAGCTAGTCTGTCAATGATGGCTGAAAATAATATTAAAAAAAAACACTTAGGGTAAGTTTGTAGCTATCAGGCAGCTCCACATTTTTTGACATAACAAAAAATTACACAATTCAACTAGTAGCTACTGAGTATAGTTTTTATATTGGAATTTTTCTTTCTGAAATTAGATTTTACAGTAGCTAATGGAAAATAATTCACATTTCAGCATAAGAACAAGATAACTATAGCATTTTAGCATAAGAACAAGATAACTATAGCTTGCTAATTAATAGTAGCTAATGGGTAAAAATGTAGTCCTTTGTGTTTATTATAGGTAGCTAAATATTTCCACTAGGTAGCAGTCAAGAGATGGTAATCTGAAAAATAAATCTATATTTTTAAATTGCCAAAAAATAGTGAATTATTTTGCCTGCATTATGCTGATAGACTAAGGCTCTAATTATAATGGGTAACTCACTTGGTTGCAGCCTCTTGTAAACGCTTCAGATAATCTTGTTCAACTAACTCCATTGCCGCCCTCACATTCTCCTTAGTTTTTTGAACTAAGGTTTCGTGTTGCATCTATGAGAGAAATTTTTAGGATGAAGTCATGTCTACTAGCTACTACAAATATAACAAATGTAGCAAGCTACTAAGCAACCACAATAATAGGAATTTACCTTTGATAACTAGAGTTAGTTAGATGGGTAGCTAAACTAAGAACATTATATGAAAGCAGAGATTTAGGTAATTAGCTATAGGGAATTGATATAAAATTTACAAATTGAATATACAATTATGAATTAGAAAACACAATGGCTAATTTATTTCTGAGTTCATAATTGATAGAATATAAAAGAGCTCACCAGATTCATTATAATGTCATTAGACGTCAGTTTTGGAAGATCTTCTTTAGGAGACGCAGTCAAAATGTCAGAACATTTGGTGAAAACGCAAGCAATGTTTAAAGCATTTGCCTTGCTCAACAAATAGTCAATCTGTTTGGTTTCAAGAATATAATCCCTTCTAATTTGAAGAGCTTCTTTTGAAGAAGCTTTGTCCTCTTTAATCGCAGACAGTAAATCACTCACTTCACCCTCAAACTTACTCAGTTGCACTTTCCTTTTCTTGAGAGCTTCAATTTGTGAGTTTGCTTTGCTTTTCTTCCTCCTCACTTTGTTTCTAACAAGTCTTTCTATTTCAGGAGCACACTCATCCACATGATGAAAATTGTGAGAATTATGATCGACTGCCAGACTTTTGACACATGAGAGCTGCTTGCAATCTTCACACCACGACTCAAGCGGTTTCTGGTGCTCGGAACACTCAACCACTGCATCAAATTTAAAATCTTTCAGCTTCTCACATATTAGATCAGGCTCACTGGTAGCAACTTCATCTGCATTTTCTTCTCTCCATGGTTGTCTGCAAATGGGGCATTTGTAACTCCTTTGCTCTTCCATACGAAGAATACATTTTTTGCAAAACTCATGTTTGCATGATGATAAAACAATTTGATTTCGGTTCGCCTTGCATATTATACAGAATGGTCTAGGAATATCATCCATTGTACTCTAAATATATAAAAGGTACTCTGAAATATAATACACCTTCTTTAAAGTTTGTTTAAATTGACTGAATACTAGAGAAAGAACCTACAATAATATTTATAGTTTTTCATAAAGATAATACCTAAATATGAAGATTCATTCCAAATCAAAAAAATTAAAGATCATAAGAACCATTGATTTTCTATATCAATCATTTTAAAATATTTATGTGGAAACTACAGCCTTTTGTTAATATTTCCCATAAATAGATATATATTAGCTATATATATTGAAAATAGATTCAATACCTTGATGAATGCAAATAATTTTTAACCTTATGAATGTAGATAAATTTTTAACTTAATGAATGTAGATAAATTTTTAACTTAATGAATGTAGATAAATTTTTAACTTAATGAATGTAGATAAATTTTTAACTTAATGAATGTAGATAATTTTTTAACTTTATGAATGTAGATAATTTTTT
This sequence comes from Caprella mutica, assembly GCA_947561585.1. NCBI lineage: Eukaryota > Metazoa > Arthropoda > Malacostraca > Amphipoda > Caprellidae > Caprella > Caprella mutica. The sequence continues at coordinate 225,042 of CANNZV010000567.1, read as the reverse complement.
AACTTAATGAATGTAGATAAATTTTTAACTTAATGAATGTAGATAAATTTTTAACTTAATGAATGTAGATAATTTTTTAACTTAATGAATGTAGATAAATTTTTAACTTAATGAATGTAGATAAATTTTTAACTTAATGAATGTAGATAAATTTTTAACTTAATGAATGTAAATAAATTTTTAACTTAATGAATGTAGATAAATTTTTAACTTAATGAATGTAGATAAATTTTTAACTTAATGAATGTAGATAAATTTTTAACTTAATGAATGTAGATAAATTTTTAACTTAATGAATGTAGATAAATTTTTAACTTAATGAATGTAGATAAATTTTTAACTTAATGAATGTAGATAATTTTTTAACTTTATGAATGTAGATAATTTTTTAACTTAATGAATGTAGATAAATTTTTAACTCAATGAATGTAGATAAATTTTTAACTTAATGAATGTAGATAATTTTCTAACTTTATGAATGTAGAAATTTTTTTAACTTATCAATTCTTGGAATGAATGGAGTAGCTATTAGCTACTATATGAATTTCAAAGTAGCTACAACATTAGAAATATTAAAATAAATAACATGCATATAAGTCAATAACAGGGCTAAACCAATACCATAAATATCACAGATATTGATACTTGGTAATAGTAATCTTACAATACTGATACCTAAATTCTCTCCAAAAAAAACATTGTAGCATCAGAGAAAATTAGATATTTCTTGCAATATGCCATTTAAGGGCTAAATAATAACTGTCACAAACTCGCCATTAAAATGGCGAGTTTAAATAAGCTTCATTACATGGCTGAAAAGTCAGAGCTATTTATCATGAAAAACAGTCTGGAACGCCTCCAGTCTGAAAAATATGGGACATTTTTACCATTTTCTGGGGGAAGAATCCTCAATTTCCATCCTATAATTACAAGTGTTTTATTACAAACAGAACACCAAATAAGAGGATTTCTTGGAGTAGCTACACTTGACCAGTTTCTACAGTCTGGGCCAACACCGGGTGCGAGAGCGCTGACTCTTATGATAAGTGTCCTTTCTAATGAGTTTTATCGATAGTGCAGTCTGACTCCAGTGTGCAAAAGATGCATGAAGTCGTGAAGTTTATCCGGCGACTGTTAAGGCCTTGAAATTAGTCTCCTGAATTATGCGGCGACAATTTTCCAATTAATTCATATGTTTACATGTAATTATTGGCCATTTTGGAGAGAAATTTGGAAGTCTTTGGAGACAAATATCCCCCAAAATTAAAAATCTGGAGACTGATTGTGCACGTTTTCTCAAATAATTCCAAATAATACAGTATGGCTCATAAACTCTCCAAAAATAACCAAATTTCTCTCCAAAATGATCAAATTATCATAAATTCTCTACAAAATAACATTGTATCATAGGTATCTAATAATTAGATATTTCTTGCCATTTACAATTGAAAGGCTCAAAATAAGTTAAATAACCGTCACAAACTCTCAATAAAATGGCGAGTTTGGACATGCTTTATCACCTGGCAACAATTACATGTAAACAAACTTTACAACTACACACATCCCCTCTTTTGAAAACTGGGCAGTTCCCAGTCTGCATAATGTGTTTCTTTTCCTACAGAGATTTTAATTTGAGAAACAGTTATTCTCCGACTCTCAGTAGCAGATTCAAAATCTCCCGCAGCCAAATTAATGGTTACATAAGAATTAATTAAGAATCTCCTGCAGCTACTTAAATGGTTACATACCAAATAAAATAGTATGACTCATAAACTCGCCAGTTGACTCTCTAGCTCTCTCCAAAAATCACTAAATTTCTCTCCAAAATGATCAAATTATCATATAGCTACTCTCTCTAAAATAACATTGTAGCATAGGAGAAATTAGATATTTCTCGCCATTTGCATTTCAAGGGCTCAAAATAACTGTCTCAAATTAGCCATTGAAATGGCGAGTTTGGACAATGGACATGCTTTATTACCTGGGTTACATAGGAATTAATTCAAGATTTCCAGCAGCTAAATTAATGGCAACATATGAATTAAATTCCATTAATTCAAGATCTCCCGCAGAGATATAAAATTTCTAAAATTAGGCTAAGAGTGTCGGACCAATATGCAAAGCATGCACAATCAGTCTCCAGATATTTTATTTTTGGGGCAATTTCTCTTCAAAGATTTTTAAATTTCTCTCCAAAATGGCCAGTCTGCAGAATATGAGAGATATTTGGGATATTCTCTCCGAACAATTTTGAATTAATTCCTATATTTACAATAATTTTGCTACAAACACTTCTGAATTAATCCTTATATTTACATTAATTTTGCTACAAACAGAATAAGAGATCTATACAAACACTTTACCAGTTTCTGCAGACTGGCAAAATGGCCAATAATTACATGTAAACATAGGAATTAATTAGAAAATTGTCGCCGGATAATTCAGGAGACCAATTTAATGGCCTTAATAGTCCGGATAAACTTCACAACTTCATGCATCTCTTGCAGACTGGGTCTCGGAAAATTGTTCCATATTCTAATTTCTGCAGTTTGCTCAGACTGTATTTCATGGTATAAATTCCACTGACTTGTCAGTGAAATTTTAATCCTTTGAAAATAATATTCTATCAAAGTCGGTGGATTTTTAGCTATTTATTCCTATATTAATAATTAGTGATAATATTACCATTGATTTTCAGAGGAAAAATGGGGAAAATGTTGGTGGATCAGCCAAATTGATGTTAAAAAGTCAGTGGGATTTTGGGCACCAAATACAGACTGGCAGTTTGCAGAATATGGAACTTTTTTTTCTCTGCGGGAGTTTTTGATTTGAATTTTAGAAATTGGAGATCTCTGTGGGAGATCATGAATTAATTCCTAATACCTATGTTACCATTAATTTAGCTGCGGGAGATTCTATATCTGGCTGCTACTGAGAGTCAGAGGACAGAGAGTAACTCTCATACAAAATGTAATCTCTGGGGGAGAAGAGATGCATCGCATTCTTCAGTCTGGTCATACTCAGACTGTAGACAAAGTCAAATTGACAAATTATAGAATTAGGAAATAATATTAATAGCTATATTACTATATATAGTATATACCATAACCTACCAGTCTGCAAAGCAATGAAAGCATGCACAATCAGTCTCCAGATGTTTAATATTTGGAGTGATTTGTCTCCAAAAGATTTTCAAATTTCTCTCCAAAATGACCAAAAATCTCTCCACTAATTATATGTAAACATAGGAATTAATTAGGAAATTGTCGCCAGATAATTCAGGAGACTAATTTCAAGGCCTCAACAGTCGCCGGTTAAACTTCACAAATTCATGTATCTTTTGCAAACTGGTATATCTAGGCTGAGTAGGCTCCTACCGCCAGTCTGCAGAATATGGAACATTTTTCCAAGACTCTCTGCGGGAGTTCCAGTCAGCAGAATATGGAACATTTTTCAAGACTCTCTGCTGCGGGAGTTTTTGATTGAATTATTAGAAATTGAAGATCTCTGCAGGAGATCTTGAAATTTGAATTAATTTCTATGTTACCATTAATTTAGCTGCGTGAGATTTTGAATTAATTCCTATGTTACCATTAATTTAGCTGCGGGAGATTCTGAATCTGCTACTGAGTGTCAGAGAGTAACTGTCTCTCAAATTAAAATCTCTGCAGGAGAAGAGACACATTCTGCAGACTGGCCCGGGGAGTTTTTTTATTGAATTTTAGAAATTGGAGATCTCTGAGGGAGATCTTGAATTAATTCCTATGTTACCATTAATTTTGCTGCAAGAGATTTTGAATTAATTCCTATGTTACCATTAATTTAGCTGCGGGAGATTCTGAATCTGCTGCTCCTGCTGAGAGTCAGAGAGTAGCTCTCTCTCAAATTAAAGTCTCTGCGGGAGCCAGTCTGCAGAATATGGAACATTTTTCCAAGACTCTCTGCAGGAGTTTATGATTGAATTTTTAGAAATTGGAGATCTCTGCGGGAGATCTTGAATTAATTCCTATGTTACCATTAATTTAGCTGCGGGAGATTTTGAATTAATTCCTACGTTACCATTAATTTAGCTGCGGGAGATTCTGAATCTGCTACTGAGAGTCAGAGAGTACCCCAGTCTGCAGAATGAGTCTCTTCTCCCGCAGAGATTAAATTTTGAGAAAGAGTTACTCTCTGACTCTCGGCAGCAGATTCAGAATCTCCCGCAGCTAAATTAATGGTAACATAGGAATTAATTCAAAATCTCCCGCAGCAAATTTAATGGTAACATAGGAATCAATTCAAGATCTCCCGCAGAGATCTCCAATTTCTAAAATTCAATAAAAAAATTCCCGCAGAGAGTCTTGGATAAATGTTCCATATTCTGCAGACTGGAGAGTACCTAACTGTCTCTCAAATTAAAATCTCTGCGGGAGAAGAGACACATTCTGCAGACTGGGGCCGCCTCCTAGCTAATGAGAATTCAAATTTTAAATCTACAGCCAGACGCCAGTCTGTATTTCGTGGAAAATTCCACCGACATGTCGGTGGAATTTTTCTCCTTTTAAAATAATATTTTGGCAAAGTTGGTGGATTTTTAGCTATTTACTCCTATGTTATCATAATACCATTAATTTTTGATGGAAAAATGGGTAAAATGTTGGTGGATCAGCCAAATTACTGAAAATTGATGGTGGATTTTTTCAGCTTTTTCAAAAAGTCAGTGGAATTTTTGTGCACCAAATACAGACTGGATCTACAGCAGTTAACCTATAGAATTTATCAGTTACCTAATAAGTAATACCTAACAGGCTAACTAGTACTAACTAGCAAAGAGTCACAGACTAGGCGGACTAGCAGCCTAAGAAATGACTGCCTAACTACTAACAGTAACTTCCAAGTTTCCAAAGACTAAGAATTTAAGAAACACTGAAACAGAAAGTAGAAACAGACAAAACTGAGTTGAGACAATGGTATTATGGTGGTTGGTTAGCAAAAAAACCGGTAGCCACCTATTGTGTGACACATGGAGAAATGAATTTAAGCCTATACTGCATAGCCAGACTTCCTAGTATGGAAATTTCTAGATGAAGTCTTTGTTTTTAAAATATATTAGGCCTAATTGACAGGAACTGTCAGGAATAGCCGAATAGGCCTACCAACTTAGGTATCAAGGTTTTATTCTAAAACGTAATTTACTATATTCTTGCAAGCCAATTAAAATAACGAGCTAAATATCTAAATATATTTTTCTTATAAGATCGAAATGTTGAACTGTACGTTAATTCAGAACTTACCCTAACTTTAACCACGTGGACGTCAGCTGTGACAAATTATTTGTAAACAAAGCAACTCCGGTCATGATCTAAACATGTTTATAGACACATTGTCTCATGCGTGGATTTACGTATTAATAATTACAAAAAAAGAAATGAGAGCTATTAATAATGAAATATTATTGTAAATAATTCAGAATTATGAATATAGATTGTATTTAAGTTAAGTTATTTAGGTTGTAACATATAATTATTGTTTATAATATATAAGCATGGTGCCTAACTAATTAGTTACTCTGAAGAATTAAAGATACTCGAAACCTAGGTCAAAATTGTACTCCGATTGTTTTTTTTATCAGTTAGAAAGGCCTGTATAATTAGTAGATTAAATATACGATTTATGGTAAAAACCGGTTCAAAATTAAAAACAGAGTAAATTTGAGAAATTGAAAGAGTTAGGTACCATATATAACTTCCATTTACACCGAGTAATCCACATTGTAAATGAATAGAGAAGTATGCTTAGTTTCAAATTCATTGACGGTGAACTTGATCCATTCTTCAGAAACGATGTAAACAAATGACGTCACACAGAGTACTCCCCCGTAAACATTACAATGTTGGGCCAAAGTTGGTCCAATTCAGAACGAAACTCTGCGCCAACATTGACATGCCGGTCTCGGTGTATTGGGCCACCTCACGAATGTCCACCGACCCAGAACAGTAGGTATAACCATGTATAAACGACTTATTGGTTTTATTAAAACGATATTACTTAAAGGTCCTCTCCAGGCTCCGGGAAAAAAATGAGTTTATTACATAATATTAAAGAACTAAGGTCTACGATCATTATTCCGAAAACCGCATACAATTCGGTTCAGTATATATTTTATTATTTACTTTTAAAGTTTTTTAATACTCAGTGATCAACAATCGAGCGAATCTCCAACCTGACGCTAAGAAAGAAGATTGTACACTCTTTGTTTTGATTTCAAATTTAGATTTTTAAACAAACAATGCGTTTTTGGCCTTCTTTTAAGATATTAATTGTTTCTAAAAGTATATAAACGTTTCTATAATAAGTTTATCTGAATTTGAACCTTTAAACGAATAATAAAAAGAATTATTAAACCAAATGCCTAGTTGACAATCAAAACAAATGGTGTACATTCTTCTTCTTCAGACTGAAAATTAGAAAGTCGGAAGTAAAGTAGGTTTTGTAGAGTTTGAATTATAAAAATCTTTAAAAGCATATAAAATTAAAAATATGCTATCAAATTTTATAGGGTTTGCAGTAAAATGATGAGGAACATTAGCCTCGTTGATTTAAGCAATAAAAAAATTTGCTTGGAGGGGACCTTTAACGCTGCCGATGTCATTCATGTCTTCGGCCAATACTATTTTCATAAAACAGGTGTATTAACTAGATTACGCTATACAAATCACGTGAAATCAACAGTTACTTCTAACAATGTTGTAACTGTCCTTTAAATACATTTTACAGATCAAAATTAGGGTAAACAAATGGTAACCGTTGCCAATTCAAACTCATATCTATCCGTATTATTTTATTTTCGCTATTTTAACCAATAATAATATTTTTTATTTAAAGGTCCTCTCCAGGCTCAGAGAAAAAAATGAGTTTATTACATAATATTATAGAACTAAGATCAACGATCATTATTTCGCAAACCGCATACAATTCGGTTCAGTATATATTTTATTATTTGCTTTTAAAGTTTTTTAATACTCTGTGAGCAACAATCGAGCGAGTCTCTAACCTGACGCTGAGAAAGAAGATTGTACACTCTTTGTTTTGATTTCAAATTTAGATTTTTAAACAAACAATGCGTTTTTGACCTTTTTTAAGATATTAATTGTTTCAAAAAGTAAATAAACGTTTCTATAATAAGTTAATCCAAATTTAAACCTTTAAACGTATAATGAATAGATTTATTAAACCAAATACCTAGTTGACAATCGAAACAAATGGTGTACATTCTTTTTCTTCAGACTGAAAATTGGAAAGTCGGAAGTAAAGTAGGTTTTGTAGAGTTTGGATTATAAAAATCTTTAAAAGCATATAAAATTAAAAATATGCTATCAAAATTTATGTGATTTGCAGTAAAATGATAAGAAACATTAGCTTCGTTGATTTAAGCAATAAAAAAATTCGCTTGGAGGCGACCTTTAAAATTGAACGGAAAGTATAATTTTCAATGTGAATAATTATTTCAAACGAAAAAATAATTTTTGATACAAAATATATGAATTAACTAGCGGCCAAGCTCATTTTTATGAAGGAAATGAATAAAGTGTTGCATTAATAATTGAAGGGATAACAAGACTATTTATACTAAATTGCCAGAAACGGCTACAATTTCAAAGATATACTCAATTGAGGATATTAAATTGACTATTTAGTGTGATTAAAGTTGAGAGATCCTTTACACCTAACCTCTCTGATATTCTGGCGATAACTGCTAATTAGAGTCGGTAGATCAGATAAATAAATGTATCGGTACATCAAAAAATCACTGGATTGGTTAACCCATAGTAAATAAATAGAAAGTATGCTAAGTACAATATTGAAACATCCGAAAATACTGCACGGACGAAACATCGATTAAAACAATTGACGTCACACTAGTAATTTCCAAATAAAAATTGTGCTATTATTGAGTTAAATGTGCATTTTCATATAAATTAACTTAAATAAAATATGTTTTTTTTTATCACATTTTCCACTCTATTCACATATAATTTTCAACTTAATAGCTGTCAAGTTTATTTTTCTACTACTGGAACTAATAACTCTGGTATTAACCATCGATCTTCACTTTAAGTGGAATTAGTTAAGACAGTTTTTCTTCTTTTAGACTAATCTTTATATATTGCCTTTGCCAATTGAGGGGGTAAATAAAAGGGTTGTCAACATAAGCATTTATTCTTCATCTGGCTCGTCGACATTTAATATCCCTGTTCCTGGAAGATAAAGGTTTACAAACATAAGTATGACACAGAGAATTTTACAACTAATGATTAGAACCTTAACAATTTTTAGCCTTCCATATCAAATGTTATGTTTTAATAATTAAAATCTACACAATGAGACATAAAAAGAAATCTTAAAATGAAATAGGATTTAATATTCAATATATAGGACTGGGTAAATAAACAAACTCTAGTAACAGTTTCACCTCTCAACTAAACGGTACTTTCTAATAATTGACTCATAAGTATGCCACAGGTTTTTTTAAATTCTTCAACTCAATTCATTAAGGTCAAATTAGCTGTTACCATAAACCAACTCAAAGGTACGGTAATATTTTTCTTATAAGCTAGATAATGGTCATTCAAGTGTTTCACGGTAAGTACAATAGGTTACTAGGTGCCATCTTACATTTTACAAGTATGCCAATAAGCCAACTTATAAGTGCTAGCCAGGTATTAAATATATAAAGGTTATCTAGGTACTGGAAGCTAACAAAAAATATTGTTTATTGACATTTCTATCTACCTATTTAGTTGCCGCAACTATATTATTCTCATTTTGACATTACTTCATCTGATCTTGTGTAAGGTCACTTGTTTACATCGTTTCTGAAGACAGGAATCAAGTTCACCGTCAATGACTTTGCAACTTGTATACTTTTCTATCTATTTAAGGCTCTTTCACACGTACACTCATTGCCTTCGGGATTCCTGTTTGAGGCGATAAGCCTCGCCCACTACAAGCCAAAATAGCCTTTATTGCGTGAGCGGCACAAGTGAGGAACACAATCTAGCCATATCAAGCAAGTCTTGATTTTTGACTCATGAGAGGCAGTGATGAAGAATGATAGCTCTTGTATAATGTCAACAGTGATGAATCAAACGTTGTTTTCCTAAGTAAAAAAGTTTTAATCAATCTTCAATAATTTTTAGGAAACTGTGGAGAATTTATTCGCTTCAAGCATATTATTTAATAACAAAGAAAGGGAGAGATCGCGAGAGGCGGTATGTCTCGCTACTATGATAGATAAACATTAATTAGTTAATGATATAAAATATTTCACCTGAAAATACTGTATTTTCAGAGAAAACAAGTTTTTTTTTGGTTAAAAGTAGTCCACATTGATCTTCTTTTGCGTTTTTTCTTGTTAATACAACTAAAAACAGTGTTACCCTTTAGCTATAATCACAGTAGGACACACTGCAAGTGGTGAGCGTCTGCAATGGCTGTGCGTGTAAAACCTCATCACTCATGGGGAATGAATGTGGGGAAAAGAGTGTACGTGTAAAAGGGCGTTTACTATGGGTTAACCAATGTTTCCATTCATTGGGCCAGTGCTGTTTGACAGCCGTTGACCCAGTGTCATTTACCATACATTGGCCCAGCGTATAATAGCATTGGCGTGCCAATGCCCGAAAGTGCCTTTACTTTTCCAACATTTACCGACGTTGGACCGATAGTGCAATATTATTATATATAATAATATTAGAAATGAATAGAGCGTAAAACGTGATAAAAACAATTTTATATAAGTTAATCTCCATGAAAATGCACATTCAATTGAATAATAGCACATTGTTTATTTAAAACCAAAGAGAAAATAATTTGTGTGACGTCACTCATAATATTTTCGGATGTGCCAATATTGTACTTGGTATACTTCTCTATTTATTTACTATGGTGTAATCAATAGTAGCTAAAACGAATGCCAAACATGCTATAAAATTCAAAAAGGAAATCAAAATTTTCTCCAGCGTGAAATTAGTGTTCAGTATTATTGTTGCACACTGTGTTTTTATCAAAAGCTTTATAAACAAACAAATTATATATAAAAGAATCAATTTTATTCAGTTCTCAGATTAATGATCCTGAACCTTTTTAATAGAATATAATGTAATGTAACTACTCTTATTTGCCTCGGAACCAGATAATAATTTTTAGGATCTAATTTATTAGCCAAAGATATAAATATTCATTAGTTATATATTGATATTTTTCATCCTAGTAAGAAACTTGCAATTAGTAATTAGAAGGGTTCTGACAATATGCGTTTAAAATCATAGATCCCGAGAATGTTATAGACGGATTGAATGAAACTAACAGTATTGAATGGTTCTAAACCAGCGGTATATATAGTATTCGATACCATTTCATTTCGTTTCGTCTATTATATTCTTAAGATCTATGATTTTAAATGCATATTGTCACAACCCTAGTAATTAGATACTTGTACCAGATAGTATGAAATCACTTTTCCTAAACTCTCCATTTGATTTCATTTAACAATATATATTAAAGTATTCTCCAAGTCCCAAATCAGAGCCCTGACATTGAGAATATAGGTACTCCCTTTCAAGGCTACATTTTACTATTATTATTACAGATAAAGATCAAATTATGTCCCTTGTTGATAGAGATATGGGCCCTGTATTTCACCCTGGGGAGAACATTATCTTTATTTGTGGGGTAAGTGAGCCTTTGGGCAACATATATACTTATATATATTTGATACGGATAAACTGAATTTCTACTATGAAGAAATGTTCAAATGTTCCTACAGAATCAAACTTTATTTTACTTTATTAGGAATTAGGTTTACGGTATATTATATGTTATACAATCTTCTAGGTATTTTCTGTAGAATTAAATATAGCTAATTGAATTAACTAGGTGATATAACCAAATACATGCAGTTTGATTGAACATTGCAGCAAGAAATGCACATATTAAATCGAGTAATAAAGATATACTTTATCCAGCACTAAAAAACCTAAATGGAAATTAGAGGGTAAAATAATTATATTTTCTGGTCAAATAATATGATTAGCTAACCCTTCAGATCGTACGTTTGCACGACCGATATTTGATATATTCTCTTCACATTTCAACTTGTAATAAAGTTCATGAACTACTAACTTATTACCTTCGCAGACTGCGAAAAATTATATTTCAGGGAGCATTTATTTATTTATCATTATGTAATTCATATAACTCAAAAAGTCTTGGAACAATTGATTAGAATTTGGAGGGACGATTGGTCAATATCCTGGATCCATTTGGTAAAGCGATCCGGTCAAAGGTCAAGGTCACTTATAACTCAATAACTCAAAAAGCTTCTAACCAAATTGCCAGAAATTTGGTGGGGTGATTGGACACTATCCATGAACAATTTTGTAGGCTTTTGGGAGCGATCTGGTGAAAGGTCAAGGTCAAAGTCATTCATAACTCAAAAAGTATTCAACCAAATTGCCTGAAAATGAAGTAAATTTTTTTAATTACTTACAAGCACATTCAGATCATTCAATGTTAACCTCATTTGTTGAATCCCAAACCATATAAATTGGAAATTATTAACTTCATTGTTCGAGAAGACTATGGGACAAATATGACGGAAGTGTTAGACCCGTTCACTAGATTATTTTGGGTAAATATTGTTCTAATTTGTTGCTCCGCTGCAAGCTCTGTTTGTATCATTTCACTTCTGAGGATTTTAGAAACAAAACTTCTCTCGCAAATAAAAGTTCCAAAACTTCTTACCTTTCAGAGATCAAAATTTCTTCTGGAGTGTCATTTTTCTGAACATTTAGCCGAACTTCCTAGCAAATATGCGAAATAATTTGCAGACTTAATTACAAGTGACGAAAAGTCAATCCTCTTACGACCCAAACTCATCTTCTTCTAACTTCAAACTTGTGTATTTATGATAGGAAATTCGTTGCAGAAAAAAATGTTTCTTTCTAGTTAGTAGTTATATTTTTTAGTTTCCTGCCATCGTAAATAAGATGATTGCAGTGTAGAGGCAGCCATAAGTTCAATAGTTTATAATGATCAAAAGTACGATAGTGTGTACTTCAATTATTGATTACTTTGACAGGCTATGACTTTGAAGTAACAATTATTTGTCTGGGGTAGCCCGAGTAGCAGGATATACTAAACCACTTCGTTATTAGGTACTGCAGTGAACTAAAATCTACTTCCAACTGGATGGGGAAACATACCACGCCATGCCACACAGGAAGAAAATGAAATCTTGGCAAATTGCGTTTTTTTGGGAACTGAATCAAAGAATCTACGAATACCTACCAGTTACCCGGGATTCTTGTTTCAAAATTTGGCGTGATGTTGAGTGGCTAGCAAGTTCACCAAATATATCACATTTTATTATTTCATTCGACAGATCTCTTTAGTCGAAATTCTTTAACAATGCCTTTTTTGTAAGCCAGCATTGAAATTGTTTGATTTATAATAAAAAGATTATCAATAAAAATATTTCAAATATATAAATAAATGCCGCCTATTGCATCACATTGTGCAATTTGCCAAGGTAATAATAGACCACTGCTACCTATTATTCACATAGGTTTAGGGATCTTAGGCAATATAGAAAATCAAATCAAGAAACTGACAACTCTTACAATTTACTTAATTATCAACTGAATATATTTAGGTAAAAGTGACAAGTAATGAATATATCTCTATAGTCTCTCATATTAACGTTGGGGCAAATGTTTATGATTTTTTATCAAAAAACAAAGAAGATGTGAGATAAGTAGCTACTTATAAATTACAGCATGCAAGTAAAACTTATCAGATCTAGGTACCTATCTTTGGAGACAATGACACCTAGTGTTCAGTACCTTGCATAGAGACGTACGAGTTAAGATCAAAAGAACTAGCATCTCCATCGATTTCAATACGGAAACAAATTTGTTTGGCAAATATACTGCTTCACACGTTATCCCTGTTTCAATATCACATTTTGTACATATCGAAATTGACTGAATCGAAGAAAAATGTATCGAACTTCGGATATAGAGATCTGATGATATTTCCAATAACTTTAATTTAATGATGTTAAACGTTCAAAATCCTGACTGTTCAAAAGATAACAATTTTTTTTGTAAATATGAGTTATAATATTCCGCAACTGAACACTGTACGAAGGACATTGAACTTTGATCGATGAAAACCGACGACGAAATGGCAAACATTTACATATAGTTACTACGGGACCACGACAAAAGCCAACACGACAAAAATCCCTAGCGTCAAAAGCCCACACGACAAAAGCCCACACCGAAAAAGCCCCACACTGACAAAAACCCACACGACAAAAGACCACACCGACCAAAGCCCACATCGACAAAAGCCCACACTGACTAAACCCCACACCGACAAAATCCCAAATCGCATGGCCTTTTGACACTAGGGATTTTGTCATGTGGGCTTTTGTCACCCTTTCGTTTACTACATATGTGACATCAAAATTTATTATTCATATTTTTTGTTTTCAAATTTTCGATTCTATGAAATACTTATGTGAAAGTTAAATAAATTCATTCATGATTAACAGATCGAAGTTGCTTGAATTAACTCATTGCTGGTAATTGGTCTTAGATATACAGATGTGATATATGTATATATAAACAGGTGTGGTTTATGTATTTGTATAGGTGTGTTCTGGAGGATTAATTACTAACGTGTAAATATATTAGTTAAGAGTTAGGATTTATGAGACTGTGCGCAGTTGTTATTAATAATGCGATGCAGTTTCCTCTCTTACTTCACTCACCTAAGAGTTGATACTTGGATTTAAACTCTAAATAATGATTTGATATCGTGTTGTTATTTCATCAACACATGATTAATTTGTTCATTAAACTCTCATATACTTATTTAACTCATTGAGAAGTAGGTAACCAAGTAATTTCCTAAAAAAAGGAGTTTGCCATAATTAATTTTCCGATTTTGATTCGAATTCTAAACTGACAGAGTTCACTTTTTAACACAAATTCATGAAGACCAGAGAGGAAAATATGAATGGCAGAGAAACCTACGAATGGGTGAAGGAGCAGAAGAAGGAAAGCAAAGGAGTTTCCAAAGAGCTATTAATGGATCATGATGTTGAATTTTGGAAAGAACCAAGAAAAGAAAATGATGAATTTTCTCATATTTACAGGTCAGTTAACCAGATCATATTTGATGGGAAATAAGCGATGCAGAACTTTAATTTGAAGGAGCTACTGAAAAGAGTTTATAATCAATGAAACCAAATTGAAATGTTATATATTCTCTACCTATTAATTATATATATGCACTAATATATGCGTATTATAGATATAAAGATTGAATCAAGTGTTATCGAGTAAATAATTATCTGATCTGCAGTGATGACATTAATTATTCACATTGGTGTTCAAACAATAATTTTTGAATGATGTAAACAGAAATTACAAATCTCTACAAATCATTTATAAACCAATTAGAGATACATTTCAATGAATAAACAGTGAAGAGAATATATATTTCTACTCCAAAATTATTCGGAGCAAATTGTGGTGGTAGAAAATTGAAGGTGAAGAAGAGGTCAGAGCGTGAAATGGTTTTGGTGAATTTCTAAAATTCTAAGACCACAGATGAGGAAATCTTTGAAACTCAATCTGATTATAATCTCAATATGTCTATGAATATAATTAGGTTGTTTTTGAATGGCGAGAAATTTAATATTTAATATAGGTTTGAATTTAAAATTTAGATCTTGTCGTCCAAGAGAGATTCTATTTCTGAAGACAGTCCATATCACCGGTAGGATTACTTAATACTTATTCTAAACAATATATGGACAAAGAGGTCCATATATAAGAGGTCATAACATCTGTGCTTATATTAAACATTTTACATCTCATAAGTGCTGGAAATCTGTATTTCATTGACACTCATTTAGGTACTAAGATTTTCTTATGTTATTTAAATTGTGATCAGAAAGAAATCTTGAAGCTTTCGTTTATTTTTCCTTTATTCGACTCTACTCTATACCAATCCACACAGGTGAACAAAGTATGAACAACGATAGAATTTGAATTATGATAAAATTAAATATGATATTATACAAACCATTGAATATTTCTAGCTAGGTACCTGAAGAATATTCATAATGTTTCAAAATAATGATGTAGTACCTAGCAAGAGAAATATTAAATCTTTTGATTCGAGGCTGAAAGAAAACAAATTTAGTTCATAGGATAAACTGTCATTGAAATTTACGAGACATGAAAAATAAATTTGAATTTAATATTCCAGAAATTTAGTAAAACAGACTAAGGTCACACATATAAATTGCGTCCCTTTAACTTTCAGGAAGTTTTCTCTCTAACGAGCCTGCTGTATATGTAATGAATTTTTGAATGAAGATTTTGCATATCAAAAGAAGTGCAATGCACGCTGTGATTAATTAATTTTATGAGTGCTTTTAAGCTTTAGCTTTTTATTTGTTTTGATACCTGAGTTATTTAGTGTGCGGTGATTAACCTTCACCTATGAAATATGTTTCACATAATTTTAGGCACAAGACGTGGCTGGAGATGATTAGAATATCGGCAGCTATGATGGGCATACAACTAAGCAACGCCATTAAGACATCTTTCGTATCCCCAACTCTGCTAAAAATTGGGGTGGAGCACCGGTTGATGACCATCATCTGGTGCATCAGTCCTGCTCTAGGGCTCTTCATGACACCCGTTCTTGGTGAGACCTCATACTTCTTTTTTTCTTTATAGACCTGAATTGAGGCCAATGATTTCATCACTTTTAACCTACCTCCCTACATTCTATTTTGAAAAATGGTATACTGATACATATTACATTATCTTTTAAATTACTGAACTTACATTCCATATAATGATATTCAACTCTCAGGGGCCCTAAGTGATAACTGTACACTAAAAATGGGACGTAGGAGACCTTTCATCTTGATTTTATCAATCGGTCTTATTTCAGGTAAGTATCTAAGAGGAGAAATAATCTTTTGTTTCATTTATATAAGATCCTTTTAAATAGAAGCTAGGTTGAACCAAATTAATGATTAAAGATATTTATTTTTATTAGTTTTTATCACTTATATTATTACTTTTTTTCTCAAGGTTTGATATTGTTTCCGAATGGTAAACTGTTTGGGATTTTGTTGGGTGATACTTATGCAATATCTACTGCCTACTTGGTAAGTTTAACAAATAATTTAGGAAAACCTATCAACACGCAATAGGCCAATCTATTTCTGAATTTAATCAAAAATTTACTGCATGACTCTTTTCAATTTTCTGCTCTGAATGATTATTTTAGGAATTGCGGGAAAAGGTTTTCTTCTTCTTCAAAATGAAGTTAGTATTACTAGGGGTTGAGAGGAAAAGCCTAGACTGATCTAGGAATTGCTGATAATATGGTATATAAATGTTGTATTGAGGTCCCGTTAGAGGTTCGAGCCCAATGCGTTAGGGGATATCCGATGTGTATGAGACCACTTCTGTTTGAAATCGAGGGTCCCATCATTGGTGCCACGGCCCTTAATTGACCGTTAAGAGAACATTTAGAGCATCTGATTGTTTGACAGTACAAAAAGGTATTGCTTGCATTATTTTTACAACGGTACGAGACAAGTACGATGTTTGATTGGACCCGCCACACAGCATTGTGACACTGCAGTTGCTGTCGCAGACTATCGTTTGTGACGTGACATTAGCGATTTAATGGATCTATGATATGGGCAAGAAAGCAAATGTGAATCTTTCAAATCTAAACGATTTTTATATATATTTCATTATTCAAGAAACTTATTTTGATGAAGGAAGTCGTATAAAATCGATTCTTTGTGGGAATTTCAAAATGATTTGGTGGCCGGTGTATTCCACCCAAAATTCCACCCCATGCAAATACTAAATCCACTTTTCGCCTAAGGATAGATCAACGTCCGGTTTGGGTGTTAATATTTGCCTTCCGGGTAGTTCCTATAATGACAAAATGTATACCTTATTTAATTTACATAAGGTGGAGTTTACTTAGGGTGGAATAGTCCGGACCTTGGACCGATGATTTTTTATAACGAAATTCTCTTAGATTTGAAAAAAAATCTATATTTTAATTTGATATTATAAACATTAACATACCACAATTTCAGCTGAACATTTAAAGGCTTTATCTTTCTTTTGTTTTGCTCCAATAGAAGAATGACTCGTACCTGAACAACTCCACAGTGACTTTTCCAGCATCTTCCCATAACGCCACAATCCTACAAAGTGAGAAAAAGTTACTAAAATAATGGTCATCAGTTATGATGACCATTAATATTTGTATTCTAGCTTTTATTTTATAAGCCGTGGTAATTGAATAAATTAATACTCTTAATACAATTGTCTTGAGCCCAACTGTAGAACCACGATTTATATTAGCTATTGTAAATATATAGTATTTAAACTGTTAAATATGGAAATCATTTTGATTGATATCCAATATCATGTTAAACTACATATAAGGTCACATTTAATTAAGTTTCTTTTCACTACAGATGCAGTGCCACCAACCATCGGAAATAGAGATCATCACCCTTGGGGCATATTTCTCACCATACTCGGTTTGGTCTTGCTTGACTTTCACGCAGATGCCTGTCAAAGTCCCGCCAGGTCATATCTGATGGACGTCACTTTGCCAGGTTCGCACACAAAGACTTTAGAATCTTTATTATATTGTTGTAGAAAATTATCGGAAGGTTCTGAAGTAGTGCATAACATTCCTCTCGATCTCAAACTTATTACATTAATAGCATGTACTGCTGCAAGAGAGTTATCAGATACACACTTATTGTAGGTGGTTCGTGTGACTATAACTCTCATACGAAAAACATAAATAACGAGATTTATACGAAGAGGTTCTATGCGTAAAAAGAAAAAAGACCCATGTTTCATTTGAAGAAATAGGATAGCATAAAAAAGATTAAATGTAGTAGTAATTTATTTCCATTCATTTAAACGTAAGTAAGTTAGGGGTCAGTATTTACGATCTTCCCTTTTTAAAGCCTGTACCTTTTATTTCTAGTAGATAATAGTGATACTATGATAACTAAGAGATGTCTTCATATAGAAAACAAAGTTTTGTAATAAAAATGTAAAATATTTCAATTGTAACGTGTTTAGAAAGTTGGAGTAGTAACTGATTCGAATTAAGTAGCTCTAATGTTGGCTTTGTGTACAAAGCACCCTTACAATCATTCTTGGAAAAATCAAAATTACCGTCACAGTGGCAATTACTTGATGCATTGTTTTTTCGTATTCTCTACGATCCCAAATTAACATCTTTTATACCACAAGGTTATGGATGATCAACAGTTGTCATAACCTATCCAATTTAGGAATATTTCATTGCATTATATTCAAAATGTGTACAATGTATTGAAATATGTGCCTACTGATACGTACATTGAACATGCAAATTATCTACATAGACTATAAGTGCGTATATACATACAATTATCCGATAGAAAATTTACACTTCAATAGCTCATATGATACGAGACAACCCTTGTATTTTGCTCGTCTCTCCATTGCGGAATCTCCCACGTTTCTCCTTTGCGGATAGTTCCAGGCATGTTATATAAGGGGGAAAATTTACTCATCTTATCCCAAACTTAAGAGGTTTGACATGCGCATGTCCCAGTGCATTATAAGAGGGTTACATGCCCACGTCTTAAATCCTTTTATAGTGATAAGGACTACACATTTTAAGATGTTGGTAAAAAGGCTCTATGTTTTCTGGGATATGAGTAGCATCATTTCTTCAATTCCATAGCATCAACGTACTCACCAAACTAATATTCAAACTTGGCATGCAGAAGACCATGCAGAGGGGCAGTCTGTTTTCACACTGATGGCAGGTTTTGGAGGAGGAATTGGCTACGCGATTGGAGCCATCAATTGGGATGACACAATACTTGGTCAGTAAAGTAAATTGCTATAATGTTAAAAAAAAAATCAACCGATACTATATATTACTTTCAAATTTTCTTCCCTAGTAACTTATTATTAGGCAAATGATATAGTTTGCTATAGATTACGACTAATTTTCTCTTCACGATTTTTTGAAAATTTTCTATTTCAATTTTCGCAGGTCAAACTTTCGGAGGACATTTGCAAGCAGTCTTCATGTTGGTTCTCTTCATCTATATCATCTGTGTGACAATTACAATCACTTCCTTCAACGAAATACCAATCGGAAAAACAAACCATATTGAAAAGGTATTGGCTCGAATAATTTCGTAGACCGACAATTGTCTTGGGCCCCGATAATTTGGATCCGACAATTAGGCTCCAAGACAATTATATTATTTGTTCATATTTGAAATAAAGAATATACATAATATAAAAAAAATATTCTCGTTATGAAAAATACATTTTTTTTGTAGAACATATTCTTTTTACTATTATTCTTTTAAACGACTATAATTTTCTGTTCTGAGATACATAGGTCATGTATGCAACAAATTTCCTAGTTACAGTACCTTTACAGTGAACTCTTGTCAAGTGAATGAGTTAGGATGTAGCTAATAGAAAATAAGAATGTAGCTATTTAGAATGCCGTGACACATCAAGACGATTCCAGGACAATAACCCTACATGCAAAAAAAAAAAAAAAAAAAAAAAAAACCGCGGTCAAAAACCCCCCGTGCAAAATACCCCCCGGACAAAAAAAACATGCAATAACCTACCGGACAAATACCCCCGGAAAAAAAAAAAAAAAACCCCGGTGCAAAAATTCATTTTTATTGATATATTAAACATTATTCAATGCGAACCAATAATTATTACATTTTCTTCGAAAATATGACAATTTTTTTTTTCAAAATGAGGTTTCCAAAATACCAATTTTATAGTAAAAAAATGTACAGTACACATTTTGTCACTATGACTAGCAAAAAAAAAAACCCCGACCGGACCGCGAACCTAAAGGCCCTGTTACACGGTGCGAGTAAACGTGCGAGTTGGCCTAGCGAGTTACTGTAGTGCAGCTACTCGTAACTGTCATGTGCAGGAGGTTAGTAACTCGTATGCGAGTTACCACAAAAAAAATTATTTTTACTCGCCACTCATGGGCGAGTCAGCCACTCGCCTGCGAAACTCGGATGTCAACTTGCATGATAGTGGAGGATGGTCATCAATGGGACACTGGGAACAATGGGACATGCTGAATAACTTTTTTATTTGAGGGTAATTTTTAACGAAATCTTAGTGCTAAATTAGGCATACTTCAATGCATTCACTCGCATTGCATTCAGCGGTTGGGGTGCAGTCAGCCCTGTGTAAAAGCGAAAACGTGTTTTAGGGGTGATAAAACTAAATATTTCGTACTTTGTTTCAATTGTTATAAATCTGTTAATTTATCATATAATGCTTACGGCTTTTTTTACATAATATTAAGTAATATGTAAAATATGATCATATGAAAGGATTGATTTAATACTTTTGTAGTTGAGCTGCCATACCCATATGTTTTCAAAATGGCGTCATGGTGATAATTGGGAAATAAAAATTGGTTAACAATGGGACAGTGCCCTATTGTCAACCAAACTGTCTAGTTACTCCATATGAATCAATAAATATCTATTTTTGATACAATAACGTGAACTGTAGCTTGAGGGCTTCTTGTAGAAACAGAGCTTCCAGCTGAAGCGGGACTTTTGACCATGTTCAAGGGCTTTAGCAATCTGAGGTCATCACAAAGCACTGCATAGAAAACAAATTTCACTAATAAAAGAAAAAGACGCAGCATGATTGCTACTGATACACCAGAGAAAGAAGAGATTTGTGCTGGTGCCACTAAAGATTAGGCATTCGAAATCACTTCATAAAGTATCCGCCGTAGATTGCCTGTGAACTATTGTTCTTGGTCTGGTATAGAACTCTTAATTTAACTGATCCATTCGTCTGAAGAACTCAAATCTCTACCGAAAACGTTGGAATTGAAGATTTATGCACTTGTAGAATTTGATTCGATTTCTAAAACGTATTCTGTTGGCCAAAAGCATGAAAAAGATAAATACGAAATATTGATGTTAGGCGAAGATTCGAGTGCAATAAGCTTCATTTTACAAATTTTCCTGACATGACATTGGTGAGGCTAGAGGACATTAATCTGATATTAGATGAACCAACTAAGTGTGGGAAAACATAAAGAGATAATTCGAAATTGAAATTTGACCATAACCTCAACAATAAACAAGTTTGATAAACTGTACCATCGTTCACCAGGGTATGTCCCATTGTTCACCAGTGCTGTTATATAATGGGACAATTTTTTTTTGTTTTTTATTTAATTTTTTTCTAGTCAACAGAATATGTGATAGCATTCGAGTTAGTTTCATTTTATAAAGGAATATCTATATTACACATGGATTTTTTATTTTTCATATTACGACCATAGTAAATGAAATATCAATCTTTCTGTGTTTTTTGTCCCATTGATGACCATCCTCCCCTACTGCAATATAACAGTAACTCGTATATCATGCAATGTAGATATAGGTTTTTTCTATTCTAAACCTGAATAACTTTGTATTCAATTAGGTAGCCGATTTATCATATTTTCGTTTGAATCGGTTTTATTTGATGGTTAATAAAGCACGTATATCTTATATACGTAAATATTATGAATAAAAAAAATAATATCCTATAATATTCATCCAATTAATTAAAGGTTAAATAAATTAATTAAAGGTTGAATAAATTAATTAAAGGTTAAATAAATTAATTAAAGGTTAAATAAATTAATTAAAGGTTAAATAAATTAATTAAAGGTTAAATAAATTAATTAAAGGTTAAATAAATTAATTAAAGGTTGAATAAATTAATTAAAGGTTAAATAAATTAATTAAAGGTTAAATAAATTAATTAAAGGTTGAATTAAAAGATGAACTGTTAATTAAATTAATAATTTTTAAATTAAATTAATGAAAATAGTAATTATTAACTAATAAAAATAGTAATTATTAATTAATAAAAATAGTAATTATTAATTAATAAAAATAGTAATTATTAATTTAATCAATAAATTATTGTTTAAATTAATAAATTGTTAATTAATTCAATATAAATGTTGATTAAATTAATAAATTGTTAATAAAAATATTAATTAATAAAAAAGTTATTTATTTATTAATTAAATATTATAATACACAATGCAAGTGTAGGTTCAGTAACTGTCTATTTTCAAGCCATCAGCTCGCACTTGTGTGACCGGGTGAGGCGAATCGAGCTACTGGCATGCGAGTACAGTGAGACAGCTGCTGTCCACTGTCATGACAGTAACTCGCACCGTGTAACAAGGCCTCAACCTTAGGTGCGCTATATCTCTTTATATTTATAACATATAGTAATTTTATTAATAAAAAATTAATGAAAATCAATTAAATTGAATTAGGCTATTTATATCGACCGGGAGTTTCTTGCTTTTTTTTTGTCCAGGGGGTTTATTGCACGAGTTTTTTTTGTCCGTTGGATATTTTGCTCGTTTTTTTGCAGGGGGGTTATTGTCCTGTCACCCATCAAGACATACCAATTTATTGGAACATACAAGTCGAATTAAAGTTTATGTGAATTTGTTGAAACCTGTTCATTGTTCAATATTGAAGAGTTATATAAATTATTATAACAAAATGTATTCTCATAATCTTATGTAATCCCAACAACTGTTCAAACAGCTGTCCAATGTATAACCATTAAAATTTACTCCTTTTTTACTAAATATTACTGTGACTGAACTTTGTCAGATGATGCACATAAAATATTGGATCCACATGACATGATTCAAGTTAATATGACCGATTCAAACACTTCGGCAAAGATTGTCATTACACCAAAACATGAGATTAGCATCCAAATGTGATTTAATGGACTAGCTTATACCTATATACCTTATCATTTATAACAATCGAAATAAAAGAATATAAACATATTATTAGAGAATATAAAGCATATTTCATAGATAATATTGTTACCACCTTAGTAATAACAATCAAATATTTCTTTATTGAGTCTTCTGCTCAATTTTTTTTCTGGGCCCATTTGTCCGGGCCCCATTTGTCCTGGACCCAATTGTCGACGGGCGCAGTTGTAGTGGCCCAATTGTGGGTACACCGAATAATTTATACATTTTTGAAACATTAATAAATGTGTTGAACTGAAATTCAGTTTTGAAGTCAGATGTAACCCAAATTATAAGCACCCCTAATAATTATACGTAATATTAATGAATATTATATCAGTAAAATGATCTTATTAAATTTATTTTTGTTCAATAAAGCCTTATTTGACTTTTCTGCCTCAGGTAAAAAGAGAAAAAGTTTCGTATATGGAGAGTGAGGACTCTTACAGAGAAGAAGAAATTTCTTTATTGGTGAGAAAACTTAGAGGTTGTTAAAATATTTCTCTATTGTTTCCAAGATTATTTTTGTGCTGTCAGATTCTGCATCATTTGAATAGTTTAAAGTAAGATTTTTGCTCCATCCGACCAATAATAGTTTTTAAAATTACAAATAATTCAAAAGTCGCATGGAAGATAAGTTTGCTTAATGATATAGTCTCCGTTTACTATCACTGAGATATATGAGATATTGCTTGTGAAATTTAAATTTTAAGCCCACATCCAGCCGATACCTTTGAATACTATAGTTTGATGAATAGATTTGACACATTAAATTTAAGTTCAGTAATGTACGGACTGTTAATTTACTTATACTAATGTATGCGTTGTAAATTTTCATGCATACTTATTGAATCTTCATGCCACATCTCATGTTTCAAAAGATTTCCCAGAACGCAGCTGATCTGACAGATGTTGCTACAACTCCTGGTTTACCACAAGATGAGGTACCAGACGTTACCTTGAAGCACTACTTGCTGTCAATAGTTTATATGCCAAAGGTAAAAAACTTTATGGAACATATTTCCATTGGCTTTTTAAAACTAACCAAGTTATCTAAGTTTTAGTGCAATCATTCCTTTATAATCAATATTTTTCAACAGCTATACCTAATCTAGGTTTGTTATTATCAGCTGCTAGTAGAAAATCCATGGGGATGCAGAAACAACACAAACACAATTAACTACGAAACATAAGAGCGAACGAAGACTAATTTTTACCCCATTGAATCACCCCCAACAGAATTAGAATACGAGATAGATAGAGAAAGAGAGCAATAATGTTCAATAGGTCTTTAAGAGATGGACTTTTCATTTATTGATTAGATATAGATTGTTTCATTTGTTTGAAAGATGTAAGCATGAGTCCAATTTTCAGAGTTTACACATCATTCTGCTCACGAATTTCTTCAGTTGGAATTCTTTGTTGTGCTACACCCTCTACTTCACAGATTTCGTGGGAGAAGCTGTCTTCAATGGAGATCCACTGGTTTGTGTGAATAGGGAGTATAAAAGAACCAGGGAAATTCTATAGTTTCAGCAAAGAGATATGAAATTAATGAAAAGTTTCTGATGCGTATTGTCTTAAGTAAACAATTTATTATTTGTTGAAGGCTCCCAAAGGATCACAGTCCCGTATCTCTTTTGAGGAAGGTGTTCGATTTGGCTGCTGGGGAATGTTTATCTACTCTATCACGAGTGTCGTCTATTCTGCCTACATCAAAACACTAGTGCAGAAATGCGGGTGAGTTTTGCATTCCAACAGTGCAAACAATAAAATATAAATAAACTGTATAATATGTTCATAGTTGATGTACAGCAGTATATTTCAAACAAATTACTACTATAAATCAAAGAATCGGCATATGAGTATTATTTTACATAATTATATGCCCATGCATTTTTCATGAAAACATATATGGTCTCTGGCCTGATACAAATTCGAAACGAAATTAACTGAAGTAACAAATTATTATTGCCTTTTGCAGAAAACATTTTATATTCCTAATGACATATTCTACTGATCTTTATTGATAGGGCCAAAGCAGTGTACGTTTGGGGACAGTTGGTGAATAGCTTGGGTTTGGTGTTGATGGTCTTCTTCCCACACAAAGCGTGGGTCACCCTCTTCAGCGCCACAGCGGGTGTGATGTACACAACTCTTTTCACCATGCCGTACATAATATTATCAAACTATCACGAGAAGAAAACTGTGAGTCAATATATTTCCTAGAAAATATATCTATTCATAAAGTTTTCAAAATCTGTTAGGGTCACTACATAATCCCAAAATTACAATTGGTTTAAACTCTATAAATATTCATTGATTTATGAAGTGCTTCTCAATTTAGAATTAAATAATATATCTTATCCGTCAAAACTGCAGTAATACAATTATATTTATTTAATGAACGATTATGTTATATCAGGATTTCAATAATGACTTTTGAGTTTTAGATTGGCGAGGGTACCAGTCTTCAAAATCGTTATTCGATTCGTTATTCCAATTGATTCACATAGTTCCATTTTCCTTCACAGGTTGGCTTTGGTCACCCCGTCTCTTCGAATGGGACGTCAAAAGAGTCCGATAAGCCGATAAGAGGAATGGGAACAGACGTGGCTATCGTCTCCTCAATGCTTTTCTTGGCTCAAATTGTCCAGAGCCTTTTCTTAGGCTTCTTGGTGCAGTGGTTTGGATCTACAGCTGCCATCATGGTAGTGGCCTCTTTCTTTGCATTTTGTGGTGCCGTTGTGGCTACGCAAGTGGTTTACTTGGATTTATAGTTTCTATTTCACTTAAATTTCCGAACAAAATGGTTTAAAAATGAGATATAAAGTTAAAGAATTTATATATATTATATGATCTGAAAGGAGATTTTATACTGTATAGTGTTTTTTCCTGTTTAACATAATAGGGAAAATATGATTAATGTTGATTTCTGTATATTAAATTGGATATCTTAATGTTCATGAAAAATATGTAATACGATGAATTCGAGTTACTTACTATACCTATCATTTCTTTTCATAAATATTATTTTGAATATTATTTTTCTGCCTCGTTCCAATACGTAATTAGGATCTTGAACACACCTTTGATCTAAGTGGTTGAGTGTCAGAATTTTCCTAAAAATAATTAAAAAAATAATCTGAAAAACCATCAATGTCAGAGATTCTTCCCAGTGATACAAAGGTTGCAACTTGGACCGAAATAGGCAGAGTGGAACAGGATTTGTCTACTCTATAAATCATAAGCTCTAGGACTTAGTACTCGTCTGCAGCGTGAGTGGCCTTACCGCAGAGAATGTTAACTTGTCATAATCTTTACCTGACTATCCTAAACTGCCAATTAGACGGGTTAGAAAAAAGTTTCATTTACTATCATAACTATAGAATCTCTAAGCATGGGAAAGATTTGTAGACTAACAGAACTTCAGAAGTGGTGCTTTTCTCAGATATTTCACTAATGGTACAATGGTATAATTTTATTGAGAGAAAGAACAATACAAAGTAAGATTCTTAATCAAGCCCATATATGAATTCCTGCTGAAAACAGGACTTTTTCGGGCCATTAATAACTTTTTCATATAGTAAATAACGGTGAATTATACATTTTGTTACTATTCAACCAGACAGGTAACCTTCCCCAACCAGACAGGTAACCTAATATTACGTAAATATTTTTAAAGCTGTATTCCACGGTAAATAGAAAAATTTAACTGGAGGTGAGTTATCCCAGAGACGAGTTGTCATAACAGCAAGCTGTCCGCGGGCGTAATGTCAAAAATTCAAAGGAGTACTTGTCCCATTGGTGTTTTATAAGCGAGTCAATATTCTTCTGGTATTTTCTATTAGCCCATATTTTTCTGCTTATTTGTTCATTACAGTTGAAAAGCTATACATTTTATATCAAACTGAATTATATTTTTGTATTTGAAGCAATAAAAGGAATAAATCAATATTTGTTCTAAAAGAAATGTTTATTCAATACCATTGAGATATATGTATGTATGATTCCAGTACGAATAGTTGCAAAACATATGTAGGCCTATTCCTAGTCTCAATTTGGATTCTCTCTCCGATAGTTTTTGGGAATTTCGTAAGTTTAAGAACAGAAAAACCTGCATTTGAACACACAGGAAAATTCGGTATCGAAATGGTTAATATTTTATCTCGTTATCTGATAAGATTAAGAATATCTTAACATTTTCTTGTGTAATGGTCAGAGTTGAACAAAGTGTCTCCAGGTGAAGAGTTAGAAGTGAAGTCTGTTATCATTTAGTGGGAAATGTTAAAGACTTATGTCAGTCACACCTCTCCCACTCTCTCCTTGGCGGCAGACTCTAACACAGAGTCCAACCACCAGTAATTCTTAAACTGTAATGATCAGGCGATGCTCTCATAAACAAAGTTAAGAGATTGCTATCTTTAAATAAAATTGCTCTGTGTACTTCAAGTATAGCGTAGAAGTATGATCGATTTAGTGTATAAGATGGTGTATAGTTTGGTGTTCATATCTTGTTTGTTTATTTTGTCAATTTGACGTGTAAGAATAATTTCTCATTTGTTGCAGATGTTGATGATTTCAATGTTAATTGAAGCCTAAAGTCTACATGTGATTAATTTCTGAAATTATTTACAACTTCTTCAAATTCAAATGTCTAATTACTAAATTTGAGGAAATTATATTATGAACTTGAATTCTAAGTTTCAGTTTGTGATATTTGGGTAATATATTTAATTTGTTTCTGACAATAACGCACTTCATTTTGTTCATGAAACTTACATATTGATAAGGTGATAACTGATAAGTTATCAACTATAGCCCTCCTATCAGTAATATGAATTGCAACAAATTATGAATCTATTTTTTTCGAATTTTTCCACTTGCGATTATTTATTGTGAGAATTTCTGATTGGGCTCGGGGAAGCTCACGTATTTGACTCATCTCAAGAATGCCATCTGCACAGATATAGTATTCATCGGTTTGCCATCACCAGTGTCCGTAAGTTTGATCAACGTATGCTTAAAATTCAAAAACCCTATCGCTATCAACAAAAGAAAATTAAATACAAGGAACTCGTTTAAACTGTATGAAAAGAAAGTGGCTCAATGAACAAAGACAGCTACCACCAATCGGGAAAATGAAGAGGTGATTGTAAATAAAACTCACGAGTCTTCCGAACTCAAAATGTACGAGCTCGTAGTTGAAGTACTCATCGTATGATTCGTATCTTTATTTCAGAGACCAATTTATCATTATATAGTATTAGTAACTTGTTTACATGGATGATTCCATTATAATCTGTGTGATTTGTAAGTCAGAAAAAGAAGAACAAGAGTTACCTTGCGGACATGGGTTCTGTCAGGGATGTATCTCACGCATGGAGATCGAGAAAGATTACACATGCCCTATTTGCAGAAAACCATGGAGAGAAGAACAAGCAGATCGAGCTGCTGCTGCTGAATCTGCTGTAATGAGGGAGAATAACTCTAATCGACGTTGTTTGATTTGTAAGTCTGACAAAAAGGAACAAGAGTTACCTTGCGGTCATGAGTTTTGTCAGAGATGCATTACACGTAAGGAAGTCCTGGAAGATTGCAAATGTCCCATTTGCAAAGAACCATGGGGAGAAGAACAAGCAGAAGGAGCTGCTGCTAATGAATATGCTCTAATGCGGGAGAATGATCCTGATCTACTCTGTCCGATTTGTAAGTCCGACAAGAAAGATCTTGAGTTACGTTGCGGACATGAGTTTTGTCAGATCTGCATTTCACGTATGGAGATCCAGAAGAGTTACAAATGCCCCACTTGTGGTGAACTATGGAGAGAAGAACAAGCAGAAGGAGCTCTAAAGATTGAGAATGATTCAAAATTTGACGATGAGATAAAATGTCCTGAGCACAAGAAACCAATTTCTTTTTGGTGTGAAGACTGCAAACAACTTACATGTTCGAAATGTGTGTCAACCACTCATCATCAACACAATTTTCATCCTACTGAAGATGTTGTTCATGGAATGAAAGGAAATATTGTAAATAAACGAATTGCAAAGCAAAATGAGGTAGATGAACAGAAAAAGATCATAAAGAATACGAATGACAAACTGAAGAAATTGGACGAAGATTTGGTTGAATTTCAGTCTGCAGTCAAGAAAGACCAGGAAAACTGGAAAGCAGCTAACGATGTTAGAGATGAATACCTTGAGAGAGCACAGAATATTGACTACTTACTTGATAAAGGAGATAGTTCTAATATAGCTTGTGTTTACTCTAGATGCTCTGACATTATCTCTACTTGCCCAAAGGAAGAATTTCCAAAAGTGACAAGTGATGACTTGATATCCAATTTGGTGAGTATATCCCAAATTAGTAAAATATAAGAGACAATTTGATTTGTTCAAATGATAAAAGAAAGTATACTTAATGTCATTTTTCCCATTTTTGGTTATTAATCATATTATTTTGGAGTAGTAACTCTCTTGAAATAGTTTTATGACAATATCTTGTCGAATCTGATTCTTATTTGAAAGTAATTCAAACTTTGAATACTGGTATATATATTTCAAATGTCTGTACGTATATCATAGTGATAAATATGATTTAATTACTTTAAAATGCAGTCTATAATTATTTTTACCTATAGATGCATTACGGGGACATGCAAAAAGAGTTGGAATCTAAGGTGACTGCAGCTACTGAAAGATTTCAGCAACGTGAAAAGGATGAAAAAGAAAAGTGAGTCGGCTGACCTATGCGAATAGAAAAGAAGAGTAAATTTACAGTAGTAGAGCAATTATTTGTAGAAAATTTATAAAACTTGATTGTAGAAAATTAATAAAATTTGATTGTAGAAAATTAGTAAAATTTGATTGTAGAAAATTAATAAAATTTGATTGTAGAAAATTAGTAAAATTTGATTGTAGAAAATTAATAAAATTTGATTGTGTAAAATTAGTAAAATTTGATTGTAGAAAATTAGTAAAATTTGATTGTAGAAAATTAGTAAAATTTGATTGTAGAAAATTAGTAAAATTTGATTGTAGAAAATTAATAAAATTTGATTGTAGAAAATTAATAAAATTTGATTGTAGAAAATTAATAAAATTTGATTGTAGAAAATTAATGAAATAATTAATATGGTTTCATAATATATTCACGATAGATCAAAATTATAAGAGGGAAGTTTAGTTGATATTTCTATCCAAAAGACAAGGTTTTGACAAATAAAACCAAATCTTTGAATAAACATACATAAAATGGTGACTACTGGACCACTCACCGCCAGACAATTCATCGCGGATTATTCCTCTTAATTGCCGCTGAGAAAAGCGGCGGCGAGTCGTCCTAGAACCACTTAAAAAACCAGTTTTGGGCGATTTTCCTGAGTGCACAAAAGAGTCATTCAAAACAATTAAATGTAATTTTATTAATTTCTCAATAGAATTTATTCAATTTTGATGATAAATTCAACTACAAATAATATAGTTGGTGGTTAAGGGGACCGTTCCCCTGAAAAATGGCAAAATTAAAGAAATTTTTTTTATTGTGTAAATACTTGCTTTTTAACCGTCTAATAGTGTGTGCAAAATTTCAGAGCTCTCATGTTACTCTAACCCCCTGGGGAGAGGGAGAAAGGGGACCGGGGGGTAGGGAGTCAATATGTACTCTAAAAACCAACTCTCAGCCAATTATAATTCGTAATAATTAATTATCTCGCTATATCTGGTATCTAACGTGCCACTAATCAGATGCACACTAAGGTATGCCCCTCAGTTACCCGCAAACCTTCACAGGAGTCGTATGCAGCGTGTCAGATTATCAAACTTTGAATGGGATTTTCTATTAGTTCAGAGATCTTTATAATCTTGTAATTCAAAAGCCTAAGGCGTTTACAATTTTGAAGCTACGGCATTGCGATTTTTTGCATTCGATTCTCCCCAGAAGTCTCTACAAACTCTGGAATCTGGAAGAGTTTTATTCAATTTTCGAATTATTTTTCAAAATATTGAATTTTGAAATTTATATTTTTTAATTATTTTTTTGTTTCACTAAAAATTTCAATAATTCGAAAACCAATTTGAAAAATCGAAAAAACGCTTCCACAGTTTGTAGAAAATCTTGTGGAGAATCGAATGCAAAAAACCATAACGTCATAGCTACAAAATTGTAGTATCCATTAATCAATTTACACACTGTTCGAAATTTGAATATCTCGTTTTCTATGGGTCGAATCGAAAAAAATGTCAAGACACAAAAACATCTTAGAATTCATATTATATATGTGAACAAAGTTTCACAACCGTAGCTTCAATAATAAAAAACTTTTCAAAATCTGGGAACGGTGCCCTTAAAAGTATGAACAGTGGGAGTTTCTATTTATGAGTCAGAGCCTACCTGTATTCTTTAAATTCATAACATTCAGAAGAAAATTTGTCTGTTTCATTGACTTTCATCAATTAGACGGGAATATAAGCTTAAAGAATTGAACTAAAATGAAGCGAAATTTCGATAAAATATTTTTTGAAATATTATGTTTACCATCTGACAAGAAATCAGTGGAAATAGAAAAATACATCCAAACTTTCTATTTTGTGTTAATATCTTTCCTATTCTAATTTTGCTTTAATTCTTTCAGGTTTCAGGCTGAAATAAGAGCTTTGAAAGATGAGATAAAAAATTTGAAGAAAAATGAAGGGCATTTCACTGAGGAATCGAACAACAAGTTCAAGGTTAACAATTTGTGTGACTCATGAAATATAATTTTATAGTCATGATAAACTTTCTTCTGAATCTGAACCCAAATGAAATAAATTTGTCTTTTTAAGAAATCTTGATTTTTCGAATAATTTTTTACTATGATTCAATAATTTTGTTTTGTCTTGGAAAGCCCATGTTTTGGAAACAGGTAGATATATTTTTTGAAATAGCTACTTCTATTTATAGTGAGGTATATCCTTTGTTAGGTAGTAAATGAATTTTTATTTAAGGTCTTTAGATAAGGTGTTTAGATCACCTAGCTTGAACTGTGATCTAAATAATGAATTAGATTTTCGATGATAAAATTAATATTTACATTTTTTCGATTTATATTACGTTATAATATTTTTTTTAATAATATAATTATTATAATTATAATAATCAAAATTCCATTAAATTATGTAGGAAAACTTTTAAAACAACAAAGCTTAGAAATTCAATATCTAGCTAGATGTTCAACTTATTTGGATTTAGTGAAACAAAAGCTTGATGCTGCTAATTTTAAAATGCAATTTTTTCAAAATTTATTAATGAAACACAAATAACTTTCATAGGCGATACTTGGAGATAAAGATGGAGAAATTCAGCAACTGAAGGAAGATTGTGGGAATTTGCGTCACAGGGAAGCTCAGTTGAGTTCTAGGGTTTAATTTGACATTTGGTATTAAAAACAAAATGTACTTTATCATCTGATTGATATTATTCCTCAATGTTTAATTGGTATTATTCCTCAATGTTTAATTGATATTATTCCTCAATGTTTAATTGGTATTATTCCTCAACCAATGATGTTTTATATCCAGTAATGTTTTAAAAGTAATTCGCAATTCTCAGCCTGGCTGTTTTCAGCCTGACAATAATCCGTGTTCCAGTGATAACATACAACTGGATCACTAGATTAACCTTATTCGTTTATTATTTTATGACATCATTCCACTGAATCAATGTAACATATGTGAATAAGTTTAATATATATACTACACTATGTCTACTCAAACTTGAACCGTGATAACGATATATGTATAATATATATTTATTCCTCTTCTTATCACAGGTTCCAAGAAGTGATAAAAAATTTGATGGAGGTAAATAAGAAGAAGAATCAGATTGAAAGCTTTGACTTAACCTTGAAAGAAGAAAACAACTACTTTCCGGTAAATGTTCAAAAATAATTTTGAAAATTGAAAAAATGTAAACCTTTAACCACTTGGTAAGATAGGATGTTTCTAATTTGTTTCTAAAAGCTAGCTAGCCGATCATCTCATTTTGAGTTGGTAAATGTAAAGACAGAAGATTGTAGATACTCCAGGAATTTTCTTTTGTAATTTATCTATGAAATGCTAATAAAATCTACAGGTGAAACTTGGAGTTAAAGATGGAGAAATTCAGCAACTGAAGGAAGATTGTGGTACTTTGCGTCACAGGGAAGCTCAGTTGAGTTCTAGGATTTGACATAACATTTGCAATCGAAAAGCACACGTAATTCATCATCTGATTGATATTATTGCTCAATGTCCTGAAACTATTTGATTTATTCATAAAATGAACAAACATGTTTCAAACATACATCGTCCAATAAGATTTACTTGTTTGTAGTGATTGTTAGAACGTGTGGAATTGTTCATGCTCTCAAATTGAAACAGAATCTAAAAGATAATCTACAGAAGAAAATAATTTTGGTTTTATGGACTATATTCAATTAGACAGGATTTTCATCCAGACTTTCACTTTGACTTTAGAAGATCAAAAGAAGTCTCAAGTGATGAGAATTGAAGTTATAATAACTAACAAAGCCAAAAGTAGTCAATAAAAAATTGTTATGATTAAATTCTTAAATTTATTCCTATATTTCCACTGGAAGTCAGTGCCAGTACATGAATTCATTGAATCATTACATCTTGTGGTAAAGTTTTTTCCAATTCTAATTTTGTTCTAATTCCTCAGGTTTCAGGCTGAGATAAAAACTTTGCAAGAAAAGATAAACAATTTGAAGAGAGAGGAAGAGGAGTTTGCTGAGGAATCAAACATCAGGTTCAAGGTTAACAACGTTATAGTAATTTTCAAAGAAAATTGTTTTTTTTTTCTCGAAATTGAATAGTGTAATACCAAAAATCTTTCACAGGTGACACTAGAAGATAAAGATGGAGAAATTCAGCGACTGAAGGAAAAGTGTGAGAATTTGCGTCACAAAGAAGCTCAGTTGAGTTCTAGGATTCAAAATTACATTCAGAAAAGAAGAAGACTCCTATTTTTATCATCTGATTAATATTATTCACAATATCCTAAAACTATTGTTATTTTTCGAAAAAGGATTTATTTTATAAGATATATCGTCAAAATATATGAATTTCTATTGAATTTTAAACTCCATAAACACTTTTTAAAATTCCTGTGCCCATCCCAGGTTACAAGCTGATTTGAGAGCTTCACAAAAAGAAATAGAAGGCTTCAAGAAGGAGAAGATTGACTTCCCTGAGGCAAATCAGAAAAATGAACAGATTGAGAGCCTTCAACAAATAATGAAAGAAGAAAGAATCAACTACACGGTAACTTATTCCCATCCTTTCTTAATTATAAAACTATGAGCCTAAAACCACTTGGTAAAATAGGTATAAATCACCTAAATTCATCTCTTTAGTATTTAAAATATGGTAGAAAATCTAAAAAACAACAATAAATCCTAGAAATTCAATATTTAGCTAGCTAGTCAACTCATTTATATTGAAGCCGTGTTTTCACTGTCAGTCACAACCTTGAACACACGACACTAAGCAGACGACACTGGTCACCACGACAGTGTTCAAACGGTATTACACATACTTCAGTGTGGGCACTGTGGTGACTAGTGGATGTACTCTCAGTGTTTTTGAAGCTGTTATAAAAGTGAAAGTATGTGCTAATTGACATGATCTTGAAAAAGGGAAATGGCAGTCATGCAGAGGAGTCAGACACTGTCCGACAGTATCACGGTGTTGTGTTTGAAACGATCACAGTCCGTTTCTTTATTTCAAAAATGGTGGTGAATCCTAAAGGAAATACCTAGGAGCAGACTGATAATGAATCATGGCTAATGAAAAACATTTACCTTTTACAGGCGACAATTGGAGAAAAAGATAGAGAAATTCGGCAACTGAAAGATGAATGCGGGAATTTGCGTCACAGGGAAGCTCAGTTGAGTTCTAGATTTTAAGATTACGTTTGGAATTGAATACAATAAGTATTTCAACCGCTGCATTGATATTATTCCATGTCGCACACTATTTTGAATTTTCGATAAAGTGGACTAAACAATATATATATATATATGAATCGAAACAAACGATTTATATGAATCGAAGATAAAATATGTGAGTTACTTCTGAATATTTAGTATTTAATAAATTTCCATGGAGGAATATTCTTAAGGAGAATTTTCCGCAAAAAAAAAAAAATCCGTGGAGAAATTTCCGGGGTGAAATCTACCAGCCATTCTTTGTACCATTTAGAGTTTTTGGTTGATTTTTTAGGCCTGTAAACTGTTGTTGTAGACCATCCTCTCAGTAAACAAACCTCGTTTTAGACCTTTTTTGAATTGTTTCTGAAACTGTACTGGAGAAAAACTTCGTACTATACAAAATACTATTTTTATCACCTGACTGTAATTCTAGTGTAAATATAACAAGGAATAATAATTGCAATACTATTTTAAAGATAAATTTCTGTGCTTATACCAGGCTACAGGATGAATTAAGATCTTCACAAGAAGCGATAGTAAACTTGATGGAAGAGAAGGATGATTTGCTTGCAGAGGCAAACAATAGGAAGAAACAGAAGGAGAACTCCGAACTAACAATGATGGAAGAGAAAAACCACTACACGGTAAATGATCTAAATCATATTGAAATTTGACAATTGTAAACCTTCAACCACTAAAAAAAAATCAATATTTATATAAGCTCATAAAACAGCAAAGCTGAGGAATTCAAAATTTAACTAGTCGGTCAACTGATTTTAATTAATAGATGTAAAGACTGAATATTGTAAATGCTTGTTAGTTTTCTAGATAAATTATTATTGAAATATAAATAAAATCTACAGGTGAAGCTTCGAGAAAAAGATGGAGAAATTCAGCAACTGAAGCATGAATGCGGTACTTTGCGTCACAGGGAAGCTCAGTTGAGTTCTAGGATTTGACATAACATTTGGAAATGAAGACCACACCTATTTTTATCATCTGATTGAAGTTTATCACCTATGGCATAAAATGATCAAACATATTTCAAAGATACATAGTCCATAAAGTTTTCCTGGTCTGTGGATCTAGAACCTATGGAATTGTTTATGATCTCAAATAGAAACAGATTCTGTAGTACCTAATCTTAATAAAGAAAAATATATTAGTTTGAAGTTCAGGACAAAGTTTTTACTTTTAAGCCTAGAAGATAAAAAGAAGTTTGAAGGGATTAGGATTTAAATTGTGATAAATAATAAAACCATAAGTATTCAATAGAAAAAAGCGAGCTCCAATAAATTGTTTTTTAGAAATATAATGATTGAATGCTAACATACATTCGTATATATTTCCATAGGGATTTAGAAATAGATCAATATTTCCTATCTTTTTATTTTGTGTTAATGTCTCTCTAATTATGATTCTGATTTAATTCCCTCCGTCTCCTCAGGTTTCAGGCTGAGATAAGAACTTTGCAGGAAAAGATAAACAATTTGAAGAGAGAAGAAGAGGAGTTCGTTGAGGAATCGAACAACAAGTTCAAGGTTAGATATACTGCAAGACTCGTAAAATAGAACTTTATTATCATGAAAGCCTGAAGAGTGCTGATTTTTTCCGAATATTTTTTAGTTATTCAACAATGCAATTCATAAAACTTCTACAGGTGACACTTGAAGAAATGCAGCAACTGGAAGAAGAATGCGAGTCTTTGCGTCAGAGTGTTGCTCAGTTGAATTCTAGGGTTTAACTTAATATTTATACCAATTTTATCAACTAGTTAATGTTATAGGAACCTTCTTCCATTTTGATTTTCTAAATATATTGTTTTATTATTAGACAGGTATACTCAACTTCTATACAGGGTGTCCCCCCCAAAAAAACAGAAACTTTGAAATAGAATATTTCAATAACTATAAAAGGTATAAATTTCTTTTTATATCTATTAGAGTGTTGAGCATTTCTCCATCCACAGTTAAATTTTCATGAAGTTTTAACCACTTTTGTGAATGTTATAACGATTTTATTGATGGGTGGTGAAAATGGTTTTGCGCGAATAGTTAGAAAACGGACAATTAATAAGTTCAACCATCAAAAATATCTTTATTAGACTACAACGCAATTAATACAACAGCATTATTTTTAGGTTTTAAAGTATTCGAATAACCATTTCCCCTATAAATTATTAATAATCTGAAGAAATGTGATTAAGTAGAAAAAGGAAGGAACAAATTTTTATTGTAACCAGGGCCACTTAGGTCGCGAGAGAACGGTAACATCTGATGGCAATATCAATCTTATTCAGTAACTCCATTTAGAAAATTCAAATGTTTCTGTAATAAGAAATGATGGATTAAATATCTCGAAATCTTCAATCAATCAATTACCCCTAGTAAATGAAAATCAAAGTAATGATTCTAATTTACACAGTGATAAAGTCAGTTGAAATAAAATCAGGACTGTTGTTCCGTGGTTCATATTGCTCAATGTTATGAATATTTATTTACTTCTTTATTCATGTAAAATACAGCTCTTCATCACTAATGAATATATCTTCCACAAAACGAACACTTCTTTGCAAAAACCAGTTGGCATTTTTTTACGATGTACAAAAACTGTTTCTAGAAGTTTACTGTTTTGTACCGTACTGCCCTCTTGCAACCTGCACGACCTTCGTTAAAATTTCAGTTTGTGTCTTCCTTTTTGTACTTAATCACATTTCTACATATTATCAATATTTTATATGAGGAATCATTATTTGAAAGCCTTTAAAACCTGGAAATAAATTAATGGGGTTGTTGTCTAATAAAAATCTTTTGATGTTTCAACTTCTACTTCATTGTCCGTCTTCTGACCATTTGCGCAAAGCTATTTTCACCACCCATCAATAAAACCGTTATTACACTCACAAAGTTTAATGAAACTTTATGGAAATTTAACTGTGGATGTAAAAGGGTTCAAAAAACCAAAGGATACCAGAAAGGACATCTACCTTCAATTGCTATAGAAATATACTACTTCAAAGTTGGGTTTCGTTTATTTTGGGACACCCTGTATAGTGATGTTTACAGTTGCTCTTGAAATTCTAAAGCAAGTAATTTTCTTGTTTACACAAGTTATAGCTAACAGGCACTTAACTACCCCTGGTTATAAGGAAAAATCGTCGGTATTTGTATTATTTAACCAATTTAGTTGAAAAAAATAGTACTCTAACAGCCTTTATAAATTGTAACTGAGACGAAGTATATTTCCTTTACTTTGGTTTTACATACGTTAATATTATTCGATGTTCATTGAGAAGATTTATTAGAATACATTTTACGTATACTGTTTTTTATTTACCAATAATAATTTCATCATAGATATCACTTCAATATCTCCATATCATTAACAATTTTCTTTATGAACCATACTTTTTCGTCACTTTTTTCAAATATGGAGTTTTTTATACTCTATCCTACATTATTTTACGATACTATTCTACTATTTTTGTATTCTTTATCCTCATATTTTGTCAGTTAGACATTTTATCCGTTAGGCATTTTGTCCTTAAGTACGTATTTAGGTGGGTTGAAGAACTTTTTTATATTTGTGTTTGTATTATATGTATTAGCTCCTAGCTAGTAAAATATGACTTAGATGATCATTTTGATCTGTGATGATTTTTAAAAGTTCCATAAGACCATTGTTAAAAATATGAAATAATGTTACATTTTCTATAAATTTTGAGAAAAAAATGGAAGCATACTTTCTTTGTGGAACTTCTATAAAATGTCCAATCTTCTTTAAAATCAAAAGAGAGTCTGACATACTTCTCTAGTAAATAATTTATACAGTGTTTCAACTGAATATAAATTTTTTGGTGAATTTTTTTCGTTCAAATTTTGATAATCTTCCAACTTTGAATTCCTTTAGGAACCTTAAAATTTCAATCTAAACTTCACACATTCTAACACGATGTACATGTATTACCAATAGTATAATAATAGTGCAGAAGCCATTTAGGAAATCAGAAGTGGTGAAGAGCTTATAAGAGAATATGGAACAGCAAGTCATAGGCTGCACATCAGAAGAGTTGCTTCGGCTTATTATAGGGGGAGAAACTTTAATTTATTTAATGAATAATAGTACATAATGATTTCAATCTAATTAAAAATTCTAAGGAATAGAATAAAGAAAAAATGTAAAATTAAAAGATTCAGGAGAAATTAATAATGGGATTGATATCGAAATGTGATTATTTGATATATTTATGTGTTTAATATAACACATAATAGAACTGCAAGGTATTTGAAATGTATCTACTTTAAAAGCTAGTGACAATAGTCTTTGATTCTTCTTTAAGATCCTTAAGCTAGGGTTGCTGTGTTTTATGTTAGGTAGGATAATAATTAGGAAGTACAGGTTAAGACACTACGGCCCATCTTGTTACGGCCACCTCCTCTAAGTTGAAATAAATGATCCGCTTTAAGAGCCTCAATGGCTAAGTAACTCCTACAACGGCTTAATTAAATTATAAGGTTTAACATAAATTCTATTCGTCTGCCCACTATCTGGTTATACATTTAGTATATTCCGAGGTTAAAAAAGGCAATCAATACTTAACTATTTCTTAATCAGATACTCGGTAATGTTTAAATTTGAAAGCTCTAATAACTATTTTAAATAAAAACTCATCGTATTTGTCATGTATTTCAAGTTTATTTAGTTGTTGATAACTTATTTAAATTAAAATAATACCTATATCACATTGTATTGTAGCGTTGTGTGCATGCACACGACGTCGTACAATTAGGTCCTGTTCGACCTGATATGGTATCAGGATTTTGCAAGTAAAATTGGGCACCACCTACTGTATAGTAGGAAAAATAAAATATTTGAATGAATAAATTACGCTAAGTTTAATTGGATAATTGACAGAAAAATACAAATGCTTGAGCTGATCACCAAAAACAAGATTTACAAACCTAAACTACCTATTAAGCCCTAGAATAAACACTGAAACTTGGGTTGGAGGGGGGGGGGGGGTTGGGGGGTTGGTATGTGTTATGATTCACGCTAGTCAGTCTTCGTGAACTTCCACCAACAAACTGGAAATTCTTTGTGAATCCTCCACTGAAGACTGTGGTCCGCTATGAATCAAGGGAGTTTAGTCTCCAGGCCCCAAGTACGAGAGCTCCTGCGGACCAGGACAAAACAGAACATTTAACTTCTAAAAGCTTAATTAAATAAAGTATACATACGTAATTAGTGAATATGGACAAGAGAATTGAAGCAGGTGCTAATCAGAAAGAGCAGAGAGGTTATTTTAATCTATAGACAGCGATAGTCATCGTGCATGTCCTCAGAACCTTGTACTTGCAAATAATTGTATGCCCGAATGTCTTTATGGACCGGTGCACCATAAGCGTTTCTTGGTCAGAGTTGTTTAGATTTAAACCAGCTCAATCTAATACAGCACCCACAGGTTCAACTAAACCCATTCACAACATAATACAAATAATAATAAATAGTTTAAATTATATATCGGAAATATAGAAATCTAGTGTGCATAGAAAAGATTTATAATAGTTAATAAGAAACTCACCACTAGGGAGCACAAAACTAGAATCAGTTTTCAGACTGACCCAAATCAAAGTTCCATCAACACTGATAAAAAGTTATTACGAAAGTGTGAGAGAAATTTACCTGGAAATATGCATAAACTTTACAGAATTTGAAACAATTGACTGGAAAGTAGCAAAAATAGAAAAAGATGATAAATTTAATATTTAAAGTTGCGTGCCTATTAGCAATATTTAATCGCGTTATCCGCTTCAATTTTGACAAGTGAACTTAATGTTTATTTATTTGTAATAACAGTTACCAAACTAACAGGATTTCAACTGTAACATTTAGAATTGAAGATTGACAAGATATATTTTAAAGAATGACAAGATAAAGAAAGAGTTACTAAGTAAGAAGATAGAATAGACACCAAGAGACACTTCACTTCCTAGCTTGACACAGGTTCATAACACAATGAACGCCTACTAGCAATTGAAGCTAGATCTTGGTTCACTTTAGGCATCTTTTTCTTCTTATTCAAGAAAAATATAGTAACTTGGATGAGTAAAGAGTTGAAAAATCCAACTCTTCAGTATTAACTGATGGTATGAGATTGCTGTTTTGTTGTACTTCTATTACAGTTACTTGGAAATGCTTCCTACAGCGGCCATTGCTGCCTATAGAGGCTCCATATCAGGTACATATACTGGCCGTTGTAGCGGCTTTACATTTAGTTTATATGAAAAGGGTAAATAAAATATAGTAATATTGATCAATTGCATTATTTCCCCTATATTAAATAGATATTATTCTGTGGCGGTGATTGGTACCTGTTGTCTAGTATATTATTATCCAGGGTCTAGTATGTCAAGTAACACCCATTACAATAGTTTTGAATCAGAGTTTCCCAACCATTTTCTCACGAAGTACCATTCACCATTCCAATACATATCTATTTACTCCAAAATTCTAAAGACCAAACAGCAAAGAAAAATAACAAATTAAATAATGTACTCTTGTACAGTACAAGTCAAAAAAGCGGGTAAGAAATTAGAATATCAAGATCTTTAACAAGGTTTTCTTTGGCTAATGCAGATTTTTGTCAGCTTTAACCACAATTTTGAGATGTTTTTAGATTCTGTTTGTTCTGTGGATAGGAACTGTAACACCATCTGATGAAAATTCAAAGTTAAATTCAATTGCTATGTATTA
This sequence comes from Caprella mutica, assembly GCA_947561585.1. Classification (NCBI taxonomy): domain Eukaryota; kingdom Metazoa; phylum Arthropoda; class Malacostraca; order Amphipoda; family Caprellidae; genus Caprella; species Caprella mutica. The sequence continues at coordinate 183,326 of CANNZV010000567.1, read as the reverse complement.
CATGACATAGAGCTTTTGAAATCAATTTATTAATTAGTTTTATCAACATTTTATGACTTAGAAGCTGGATTTATAATTAAATTTATTAATATTTGCTCAGACAAAAGCCTTAAGTCTTTTAAAATCCGTAAGGTATGGCAATTGGGAAACTAAAATTCTAGTCAGGGCCTTTGTTATTAACAAAAATAAATCATTAAACGCTTTTTGTGTTTTTATGAATTGGAACGTGAAAAATATAAATGTTTTTTATATTATTTAAAATGTCTCAAAGTTATTGCATTACTTTAAAAGAAGTACAACCTCCCTTATCAGCTCTATCTTATCTCGCAGTCTAAGGCAATGATAGGCAGTATCAAGATGCAGGTCCTGTAGTGCGGCTGGTGCTTTTTCTTAGAATTTTTCTTTGGCAGAAATGGTAACATGAAACCTAGAGAGAACCATTTGGGGAGACCTTTCTTTCATTTTTCTTGCATTCATTTCTTCCTTTTACTTTATTTCAGTGTTTTCCTTCTCTTCTTCCATCTTAAGCTCTTTGTAAATCTTCGTAACTTTTCTTCCATTTCCTCTACCACTTTATAAAAAAGTACAATTGTCTGTTTTTACTGCTCAAATATCGGCTAAAAACGAACTTATTGAAAGTCTGTTCTGTCTGATGGCGTCATAGCAGGTTCTCTTGGTAGAAGCATTCTCATTGGTGGAGATAAGGCACGGTAATGATCATGCTACCTGGTACTTTATTTTTCTACTCACCGGAGGAAAAGTTCCCGATGAACTTCTATAGTCATAAACTTTCATAGTTCATAAAACGTGAATAATGATTGTTAACGAGAAACTGAATTATTTTTTAACTATTAGACTAATATATTATTGAACTGAAGATAAATGCCAGGCTGAATACTACGTCTTCTGATAGTAATTCAGGCCGTGCGTGGACACTTGGCTGAAAGACATTCGGCCGAAAGTCGATTTGGCGTAAATTCGGCCGAACGGACATTTGCTTGAAAGACTTTTGTTCAATGTAAATCCATATTACGAACTGCAACCTCCGTTTAATTTGATTATAGTTTATATTTGCTTGCAATTAAAAGTTATCTTATAAAATGGAAATTAAATTCTAATATTGTCATAATGTGTTATGAACTACAGCTTCCGGATAATTAATAAATGTTTTTTTTTATTTCGATCGAATTTAAAGTTATTTTATACAAATCAAAATCAATTTTAAAGTGAACATAATGCGTATTCATATTAAGAACGGCAAGCATGTATTGCTCAACAATTTGAATTCTTTCATAATCATTGATTTCATCGCAAATATAATTGGTGGAGAAACTTCTCTTTATACGTTTGAACTTGTAATCACTTGTAATTTCTATTATTTAAAGTTATTATATTTATTATATTAAATAATATATATAAAGAAGTGGGTTTTTTTTGAATTTATTTACTGAATGTAAGTTTTGTTTATGCCAAGAGCAGCAGGTACTGAATGAAGTTACCGTTTTCTTTTTTACAAAGAAGGTTAACTCATGTCAATCACTATACAGTATATAAAAAAGGATGGAAAGGCCCACATTTTCGTTAGTTAAAAAGTTATGATCTGAGAATTACATAACAAAAACAAAATTATAATAATATAATATTTAAGACAATACAATATCTTTTTAATCGATTTTTTTCATAGGACAGATCGATATTTGCGATGTTCTAATTCCGAAAAATATTTCTCGATGGATTCAATCTATAATATAATATTAATATATTCATCTCGATAAATTCAATCGCAATTAGTACATATGCAGTCCCAGTATATACAAACACACAAACTGAATACAGCTTAAGATATCAAATCGTTATCTGATAAGATAAAGAATTTTTCTAACATTTTGTTGAGTAATGGTCAGAGTTGAACAAAGTGTCTCCAAGTGAAGAGTTAGAAGTGAAGTCTGTTATTATCATTTAGTGGGAAATGTTAAAGACTTATTCTTCAAAAAAGAAGAAACTTGAATTCTATGTTACTGTTTGCTATATTTAAGCAATGCATTTCCTTAGTTTCTGACAATTACTCGCACCATTTTTCACATATGAGTCACTTATAGATAAGGGGATGAGTAACTAATCAATTGAAATAACATTATTATATTCGGAAAACAAACTCATAAATTTAAATCTAGACTGTTGGAAACTTCGAGTTGTTTCCTCTTAGAAAATTCTGTTGTCATCGACATATGCAACACACCAATTAAAAATAGAATAATTTGAACTAATCAGACAACCAGCATATACTGCAATATTTGATCTCCCCAAGCCGCAGCACCACCATACAATGTAAAGAGAGGTGTCCATTTTCGCCCCAAGGCAGCCGGTCTGCCTTTACGAAGATGCTGTTACCAATTAGTTTATTTCCGTACGATATGAAGAGAGCATTTGTAGAATAATAGTTCACAGACAACTATTACCTTTGGAGTATTCTTAAATATACCGAGATAATCCGGCCGAATGACACTTCGCAGGAAGACATTTGGCCGAACACACATTTAGCCAAGATATCTTTGAAGATAAGTTTTTTCACCTCTTATATTTACGTTGAAATCTATGATTATGAAAGAATTGAAGTTCTTTATCAATATATGCTTTCAGTGCGTTGTATGGATACACATAATGTACAATTTTTTTTATAAAATAACTTTAATTCCGAAGAAATAATAAATATTAATCAAATTGAACGGATGCTGCAGTTCGTTACTTGGATACACATCGAATGAAACTCTCTCGGCCAAATTTAAGCCAAATCTACTTTCGGCCATTTGCCTTTCGGACAATTGTCTTTCAGCCTAATATCCATTCGGCCAATCGTCCTTTGGCCAAGTGTCCATCGGCCAAGTACCATTCGGTCAAGTGTCTGCACTCGAATAATACATATTTAAATTGTTCTAATTTGAGTTGAACGTTAACGCAATTCAGTGAGGCAATGACTTTTCTTACTCCCACCTCTATGCGAAACATCCTAACACAAATAATTTAAGACATCGTAGATGAAGAACAAAACTAAAGCGATATCCTTTAAAGCTGCAAGTAGCATTGAAATAATCATACATATTGTCAAAAAATATAAATTTCATAATCCAAAATACAACGATTTGAGGTTTAAGGAACTCCATCCCTCTACTCTTCCATTCACTAAAAACAGATTAGTGATAGAGCTACTATATAGGGACTACAATTTCAAAAGATATAATTTTGCATGAGTGACGAAATTAACTATTATTAATTACCTAAAATAAAAATCTACAAGAACAATTATTCTAACCGCATTTACTAGTGTAGTTGACAATTGTATTTTTATTTCAGGAGATAAGTTTTTATTGTATAGTTTAAATACAGTTGGTCTCATGGATGATTCAGATTTACTCTGTTCGATTTGTAAGTCTAACAAAAAAGACCTAGAACTACGTTGCGGACATGAGTTTTGTCAGAAATGCATTTCTCAGATGGAGATCGAGAAAGATTACAGATGCCCCCAATGCAGACAACCATGGAGAGAAGAACAAGTAGAAAGAGCTGCTGCTAATAAATCTGCTCCAAAGTGGAAAAATGATTTCAAACTTGATGCAGAGATAGAATGTCCTGAGCACAAGAAACCGATTTCTTTTTGGTGTGAAGACTGCAAACAACTTACATGTTCGAAATGTGTGTCAACCACTCATCATCAACACAATTTTCATCCTACTGAAGATGTTGTTCATGGAATGAAAGGAAATATTGTAAATAAACGAATTGCAAAGGAAAATGATGTAGATGAACAGATAAAGATCATAAAGAATACGAATGACAAACTGAATAAATTGGACGAAGATTTGGTTGAATTTCAGTCTGCAGTCAAGAAAGACCAGGAAAACTGGAAAGCAGCTAACGATGTTAGAGATAAATACCTTGAGAGAGCACAGAATATTGACTATTTACTTGATAAAGGAGATAGTTCTAATATAGCTTGTGTTTACTCTAGATGCTCTGACATTATCTCTACTTGCCCAAAGGAAGTATACCCAGAAGTGAAAAGTGATTACTTGATATCCAAATTGGTGAGTATATCCCAAATTAGTAGAATATAAGAGACAATTTGATTTGTTCAAATAAAAACAAAATGAGTCCTACCATTTTTGTTTATTGTTCATTTTATTTTGGAGTAGTAACTATCTTAAAACAGTTTTATGACAATATCTTGTTGAACCTGATTCTTATTATAAAGTAGAGTTTTTGACTTAGAATTCTGCTGTTTATAATTTAAGTGTCGTTATGTATATCATAGTAATATTAATTATTAAATTATCTTAATGCAGTCTTTTATTATTTTCAAATGATAGATGCAGTACGGGGCCATCAAAAAGAAGGTTGATTCTACAATAGCTGAGGCTACTGAAAAAGTTCAGCAACGGCAAAAGGAAGAAGCAGAAAAGTGAGTTGGCTAAAAGATCGTTATTATAAAAAAAATTCATCAGAGAGGAAGTCAGTGGCTATAGATACATACTTTCAATCTTTTTATTTGGTGTTAATGTCTCTGTAATTCTAATTTTGTTTTAATTCGTTCCGTCTCCTCAGGTTTCAGGCTGAGATAAGAACTTTGCAAGAAAAGATAAAAGATTTGAAGAGAGAAGAAGAGGAGTTCGCTGAGGAATCAAACAACAGGATCAAGGTTAACAATATTATAAGACTTGTAATATTTAATTTTATAGTTCTAATATTTTTTTCTGAAAATTTCAAAGAGAATGATTTCCTTATTTCTAGAAATCTCGATTACTAAAGAATAAGAAGTTTTTTATTTATCTTAAAGTAGTTTTATGACAATACCTTTTTGAATCCGATTCATATTGATCAATCAAAATCAATTCTTCAATAATTTTGCCATGTTCAGGAAACAGGCAGATGATTTTTTTAAATAGTTTTTTATTTATAGAAAGTTATATGCTTTGTAAGGTAGTCAAATAATTTTTAGGAAATTGATTATGTATATTTGTTCATCATCTCCCTAGTTTGAACTGTGAATTTGATTATAAACTAGACACATATATGTGATGAAATTCAAATTTCATTAACTTCCCAGGTAACATAGAGATATTCCCTGCATATTCCCTCGATATCTATAAATTCCCTCATTATTCGCTATCGTAAAAAGATATCGAGAGTATATTCCAGGAATTAGTGAAATTAGTTGAACCCCTAACGATATCGAAGGAATATTCATGGAATTAATGATAATTTGGTGAATATTGCAAGAATTAGTGAAAATTACTTCACCCACTAACGATATAGAGGGAATATTACAGGAATAAATGAAAATGAGTTGATCCCCTAACGATATCGAGGGAATATTACAGGAATTAATGAAAACTAGTTGATCCCTTTCTGATATCGAGGGATATTCCAGGAATTACTGAAAAATTGTTGATCCCCTAAGGTTATCGAAGGAATATTCCAGGAATTACTAAAAATTAGTTGATCCCCTAACGATATCGAGGGAATATTCCAGGAATTAGTGAAAAATAGTCGATCCCATAAAAAATTACAAAAGAAACGATTATAAAAGAAAAAAAGAAATAATCTATGAAATATGAAACTATAATTATCGATGATAACATAGAGATGAACTTGAGTTATCATATTGCATAAAGTTCATTAAAAATCCTACTTCTACTGTGTCCAGGATGGTCTAATGGTTAGCATCACAAGCAGAAGTCATCAAAGTGCAGGTTCGAGACCAGGAAACACCACTTCATTTCTTTCCATTTAATTTGTATATAACAATATGTATCATTCAACTAATTCAAGTAAAGTCAAACGTACACGTACGAATTCAGCAAATGCTAGGAAATATTAATTTTGATATTCTTATTTTTATATCCTTCCTCTATTCTAGATATCAAGGGAATATTCTCATTTGATCCCCTCGATATTGAGGGAATATCCCCTCACTATCCCAATTTTATTCCCTTGTTATCGAGGGAATAATAATTTCGGTATTCTTTGCCCTTCCCTTGTAATCGAGGGAATATACCAGGGTTAATATATTTTAATCCCTTCATTATTCCCCCGATATCATTTGGGGATATCCCCATATCGCAAAAACGTCAGAATAGGACATCCCTTCGATAACGCTGGGGATATCGAGGGAATGATCCCAGGAAATTTCCCCGGAATATCACAGGGATAATTTTTTGTTACCTGGGTAACTAAACCAACAAAGCTTAGAAATTAAAAACCTATCTAGTTGTTTATTTTCCGAAAATGTAATTTATTCGTGATTTAATGATAAAATACAAATAACTTTTGCAGGAGAGAGTCAGAGAAAAAGATGAAGAAATGCAGCAACTGAAGAAAGATAATAAGAACTTTCATGACAGGGAAGCTCAGTTGAGTTCTATGGTTTAACGTAACATTTGAGAAAGAACAAGACTCCTAATTAGTTCTGTGATTGATTTTATTCACCAATGCTCGATAAAAAAGATACACCGTCCATTAAGATTTTCTGGTTTGTAAAGAACGATACAGATTGGAAATTCATATTTTTCGAAAGCTATTTGCTAAATCACGAAAGATATATTTAAAATTTTAATACTTTTAACTCAGTACCATATTTTGTAACATCCTGTGCCTAATAGAATTGAAATGGCTCTAAACGTCACTTGTGTATTATTTTCAGACATGAAAGATAGTTTTGTACCATTTGCAGTTTGTAATTCATATTTTAGTATTTAAATTAGCATAGAATATTAAATTTCTGTTGAATTTTAATTTGTAGAATAACTGTTAAAATTCCTGTGCCCAACCTAGGTTACAAGCTGATTTGAGAGCTGCACAAAATGCGGTAGAAGCCTTCAAGAGGGAGAAGAAAGACTTCCTTACAGAAGCAAATCAGAAGAATGGACAGATTGAGAGACTTCAGCAAATAATGAAAGAAGAAAGAAACTCCAACACGGTAACTTATTCCCATTATTTTTCAATTATAAAACTGTGAACCTACACCAACTTGGTTAGATAGGCCTAACCCGTGTTTATATTGTCAGTTACCACCTAGATATTTCCCCTAGGGATTCACCATAAAGTGTCTAATTTAACCATGAAACGCTGTTTTGCACTGAAATTGAAAAACGGACAGTGTTCGTTCAAATGACTGCACTTTCGGAGAGCGGCACTTTTTCACTCATCATCAGGTCGCTGTTAGCAATAGAAAGGTTGCGTTCCGCAGCAACCTTCTCCTTCTTTTATATAGCAAGTCATTTGGCATAGACCTCAACGCTAAACACACTATTAACCACACTGACGTACTGTAGTACAGTTTGAACACTTTCGTGGTGACAGTGTCGAATGATCAGTGATCACCACGCGCATTCCCTAGGTTGTGACTGACAATGTAAACACGGCCTAAGTCCCTTCGTTCATTATTCCATTAAATTATGTAGAAAAGTTTTTAAAATAACATTTTAAAAATTCAATATCCAAAGCATTTTGATTTAGTGGAAGAAGAGGCTGAACATTTATTTTTCAGAATATATAGTTTCTTCGAAATTTATTAATAAAATACAAATAACTTCAACAGACGACACTTGGAGTTAAAGATGGAGAAATTCAGCAACTGAAAGAAGAATGTGGTACTTTGCGTCACAGGGAAGCTCAGTTGAGTTCTGGGGTTTGACATAACATTTGGAATTGAAGACAACGGCTATTGTATGAATCATATGATGGACATTATGCACCATTATCTTTATGCTTCACAATTTGAAACATCACTATTACAAACAGAACAGTAGAAGGCAGTAGGATATTTTAGTTATAATTTAGATTTTAATTTTTCATTTCTATTACATTTTTGAATGTAAAATGACATGTAAATTTGTGCGCTCTTCCCAGGTTACAAGCTGAAAGTAGAGATTCACAAGAAACTATCAAAAACTTGATGGAAGAGAAGGATGGCATACTTGCAGAGGCAAATAATAGGAAGAAACAGATTGATGGCTTTGAACTAAGAATGAAGCAAGAGAAAAGCACCTACACGGTAAATGATCCAAATCACTTTGTAATGTCAAATGTAAACCTTAAAAGAGTCGACAGTCGAAACCTCTCAGATTTTTTTTAGTTATTATAGTAATCTGAGAGTTCTGGTATTTGGTATCATGTGGAGCAGGAAAAAGTATATTGTTTATTTAAAGCTAAAATTTGACTAAATCCAGTAGGAATTTTTTGATGGGAAACTAATACATATTTTTGGGGTAGCTTCAAATTCTATATAATAATTACATTTTTACTTTGAGACACGAGATAGGATTCATTTCAAAGAGGAAGAGTTGATTCATAATAAGTCTCTCTACAACAAAATAAACTATTTAAGTTCACGGGAGTCTGAAACTCGTTTTAGGAAAACTCGGTCTCACAAAATTTGAACTCGGAAAACTCTGTCTCAGTTTATATTAAAGAACAATGATAGAAAAAGTTGAAATTATGAATACTTAAATGTGTAGTGTATTTATTAAAAGCGAATAACCTCTTTAACCGTTGTAAAATGATACGTAACATTAGTAATTTTAGGATGTTTTGACATTTATTTATCATGAGATTTGAGTGTAAAAATTGGTCTTGGAATTGTTGGTCTCGGAATATTCGGTTTTAGATATAAATGAAACTTATGAATTAGATGTAACCCCCCCCCCCATAAGTCTTTAAAATATAATGAAGTGTGCAGTACAACTAATCAGCGGGTAAAGCAAACTATATAACGATCATTTATGTTAAGAGGCCAAATAAAAATTCTGAGACGGAAATTACTGACCACCGTCTGAAACATATCTTGCATCATGTTACCGCGCTTTAGAAGAATGTGTCAGCGAAAAATATCTCGTACGAAATTCAATGCGGCACTTATTTTCAATTAAAGCTAGAGTGAAGGGTGGTTTTACATATTTCGTCCAAACCACCTTCACACTCATCCGGGGTGTTGTTGTTCCTAGCCTTTCCTCCACTTATAATATTTATACAGTTTTTGATATTTTTGACTTTATACATATCTTAATTTCAGTTCTCCTATAATTTATATACCAGCTACAAAAACTTCTAGTTAGCTGATTAACTCATCTTCAATCAGTTGAAAAAAAACTGAAGTTTGATACGTTAAAGATTTTTTTCTTAATTTGAGCTAATGAAATTAACCCCCACAGGCGACACTTCGAGATAAAGATGGAGAAATTCAGCAACTGAAGGAAGATTGTGGGAATTTGCGTCACTGGATAGCTCAGTTGAGTTCTAGGGTTTGACATAACATTTGGAATTTAAAACGACACATAATTTACCATCTGATTGATAAATGGCGAACTCCAATAAATTTTCCTTTCAAAATGTCATGAATCACTGTTTTTCTGTATTCGTTCATTCACACAGGAAGTCGGTGCCAATAGATGGATACATTGAATCATTATTTTTTGTGTCAATGTGTTTATAATTCTATTTTTGTTCTAATTTCTTCCGTCTCCTCAGGTTCCAGGCTGAGATAAAAACTTTGCAAGAAAAGATAAACAATTTGAAGAGAGAAGAAGAGGAGTTCGCTGAGGAATCAAACATCAGGTTCAAGGTTAGCAATATTTTATATACTTATAGAACAGAATTTTATAGTCATAAAGGCTGAAGATTGCTGATTTTTCAGAAAATATAATTTCGTTGTAATTTAATAATAACTTTACAAATAAATTTTACAGGCGACAATGGGTGAAAAAGATGGAGAAATTCAGAAACTGGTCGATGAAAGCAACGACTTGCGTCACTGGATATCTCAGTTGAGTTCTAGGGTTTAACATAACATTTAGAATTGAGGACGACACCTATTTGATTAGCTGGTTGATATTATTCATCAATGTCGTATAGCTATTTTGATTTATTCAGTTAATGAACAAACAAAATTTCTAAAATACATCGTCCATCAAGATATTCTAGTCTGTAGCAAGTGCTAGATCATTTTCTATCTAATACAGTAATACTCCTAGAAATTTATTGCTCACACCCTCTCTGGTATTTTATTTTCAAACAGGAAATGTAGTTTTGAACCATTTTCAATTTGTATTGTTCACATTTCCGTATAAAATTTACCATAGCTTTTTAAATGTCTATTGAATTACCGAATTGTAAAAACAATACAAATATATATTCCTGTTCTCATCCCAGGTTACAAGATGAATTGAAAGCTTCACAAAGAGAGACACGAGCCTGGAAGAAGGAGAAGAAGGACAACAAGAAACAGATCGAGAAGCTTGAACAAACAATTAAGGACAATAGGAAACTCATAAGTATATGATCCAAATTATTTTGAAATTTTGATCACACAAATGAACACTTTAAACACTCTTGGCACTTTTACCGACCCTTTTAAAATTTATATTTTTCTTATCAGAAGATTCATGTATTATCAAGTAGTACATGAATCATATGAATGGTCATTCATATGCTCGTTTCGAGTTATATAATTTTAATTTAGAAATTATTATTGATATTCAAAAGTTTACTGGAAATTTAACACTATTACATTTTTTGAAGGCTGTTTGAGCTTATCATCTGAGGAGAACAGCTTATCACCAGATATAAACAACTTATCAGAAGACGGAAGCAGCTCACCAGAAGCGGGAAAAAGCACATCAGAAGCGGGAAAAAGCACATCAGAAGCGGGTGAAAGCACACCAGAAGCAGGCGAAAGCACACCAGAAGCGGGCGAAAGCGCACCAAAAGCCGGCAACAACGTGTAATATGTTGGAACAATAGGGAAAGAGGAGATCAGCACAACAGAAACCTTGAAAAACACATCAGAAGAGGAGAACAACAAAAAAAAAGTGTTGTGAACTTTAATTTCAGCATGATTAATTATATATATTTATTCCCAAACTAAGATATAAACATTTCTTTCTCAATGTGTCAAATTTCAATTGTTTCTTACAGCAGTTTCTATTGACTAAATACCAAACACTCAGAAAGTTTCCTTCAGTCATAAGTATATCTCTATATCCATATGTTTATTATATATATTCAATATATAAACCTAGTTATTTAATGTGATTATTTCACTTTTGGATGAGGCATAAATTTACTCTAGTAATTTTGATTTTCTAAGTCTTGCACCTTGTCATATGGTGCCCTAATCCATTTTCAATCATTCCACTACCAGCCCATTTTTTCTAAACTGTATATTTTTACATTTGTGTCAATAAACATCAATGTTTATTTCCTTGCAAACAAAACCATGAATTTAAAGCATCTGTGTACCATGATTATCTTTTTAAAAATTGGTAACGTATGTATTGCAGGTAGCTTTACATTAATCTCTTGTTAGTATGTTTTATTTACAGCATGGTTTTGAAATAAATTGATTAAATATATTTGGAACACATTTATATTGTATTGCCACATATAACCATTAAACCATATGGTAGTCATGTGTATACTGTATAGAATTATTGATTCCCTGTAGCAGTGTGCAATCAATTACAAAATCATGGACAAAATAAAGAGCTCATTGAAGATTAAAACCGAATACACAATCATTTCTAAGGAGATAAATTCATCAATGCCATTAAATCTCATAGTCTGGTTTCTGTTCATATACTCCAGAAAAGGTACATAACAAAATGGTGGACAGAGGTAAGGGATTCGATTTAGTTTTGAACTTTTGTTTTGTGTTGATAAATATACTTGGAGTGGTCAACTGTTCATGTTTTCCGATAGTAAGTACAACCCAGTGCCGAAAAACCTAGAAATACACGGAGTGAATAGTTACTCCATTCATGTATTGCACTTATTGAAAAATGCACTGGATGAATTATTCAGTGGTTGACATCTTCACTTTATTCACATTTGATTATTCATTCATGGTGGTACATTCAGAAAGTGGTGATTTAATACTTTGCTCTACCTAAATATCTTGTGACGTCACTGCCCTTTGTTATCATGGTATTGCTACAACTTCTTAGGATCTCAAAATGTGTAGAGAAAATATGATTTTTCTTTTAATTCACTTTATTGAATTCTTTTTCACGTTTTACAGTTCAGTCACTGACACTCATCTACTCCCATACCACTATCCCAGTCATCAGCCAATTCACCAATAATTCTAGTTTCCTTAATCTACGCAGTTGATTTCTAGTTGTAAATATATAGATAAAAAGTTAAAAATATTATTGCCATTCTTCTTTCTGTTCATTTTATTTTAGTAATATATTTTAGTTATTGCCTCATTCTGCTTTGTTTATCATTCTTCTGGAATGTTAATATTTCATTATATTATCATATATTATTATCTTTGGTTTCTCGTGTTATTATTAAGTCATTTATATAATTTTATGCATATTAATAAAGAGTCAAATATATTCTGTAGTGGTAACATCTCAAGCTGTCACTCTGGATAACCTAAGGTACAACTACCAGTATACATCCAGTCAAAGTTCACGAGTTGTGTATTAAAGTGAGTGCTAAGAAATTAAAATTATTATTATCCAGCCTACCATAACTTTATTGTTCAGGTCCCCATTACTCGAGGGCTTAGTAACTCAAAACTTTATAACAAAGTGATTTACTGAGTTTACATTATCAATATATTTAAAAAAAATTAAGGTTCACTTGATTTCTTACTTCAATCATTATATAATATTACTTTAGTAGCTCAAGGTGGTTGAGTATTCATTGAAGGTACAGGGAAAGTACACACGCCGAAATATCTGAAATGGCCATTCCCTTTTTTTTTGGATTAGAGGAAAGTTCACCACCGGAAAGTTCCTCGCACTCAATTCACCGTATGGAAAGCTCATCACAACTCAATTCTCGCGTGGTAAATTTTAATTTAAATAATATGAGTTGATATTCCTTTTAATCAAGGTAGACAAAAGTTTCGACCACTGTATGCACATATTATAATTGATTGAGAACGTATTCATATACTTTGTACATTAAGTTTGGAAAAATATTGTTTTTAAAAAAAACAGACATGTAACTACATCTGAAACAGGCCTGTATTTTTCACGCAATTGATGTCTATATAGTGGCAGATACATTTGTTTTATTTTATGTTTGCTGTATTACTGATATATTTTGAATTTAATTGCTTTGCAGTGAATTGAGTTGCGAAAATTGAGTTGCGATGAATTGAGTTGCGATGAATTGAGTTGCGAGAATTGAGTTGCGGTGAATTGAGTTGCGGTGAATTGAGTTGCGGTGAATTGAGTTGCGGTGAATTGAGTTGCGAGAATTGAGTTGCGAGAATTGAGTTGCGGTGAATTGAGTTGCGGTGAATTGAGTTGCGGTGAATTGAGTTGCGGTGAATTGAGTTGCGGTGAATTGAGTTGCGGTGAATTGAGTTGCGGTGAATTGAGTTGCGGTGAATTGAGTTGCGAGAATTGAGTGCGAGAACATTCCGGCGGTGAGTTCAGAGGCAGTGAACTTTCCGTACACCCATTTCTTGACCACGCCGTTTTTGCCTTGACTGTATCTACAAACCGTTGGATATATAGGAAGTTTTCGACCACTCAAAATTTACACAATTGCCACAATATGGGTGTCATTAATACATTTTTCACATACTAAAATAAATGAAAGCTTAAATAATTCTTAAAAAACTGATTATACATGTTATGCATCAGAAAATTATCTATTCATCCGCAGGACAAGGATTCACTCCTTGTCATGATGATGAATTGGAATCTTTCTTTGAAATCTGTGAACCTGAAAATACCTTCAACGCTGAGTTTAGATAACCTCTTCATAAATGGATATCCCGTTAAGTTTAAATATTTTCAATCTTATGAGTATGAATATCAGAAGTTTGAATCACCTAGATTTTGATTCAATGATAATAACGTATTTCCAAAGATCATAGAGGTATCACTAATTAAAATTTCTAGCAAGTGTCGTGTATGTAGACGTTACAGTTCAGAGATGTCTGAGGAATATCAAGCAATGCCACTAATTAGCAATTAATTACTCTCTCTGTCATAACTCACAAATGAAATGTTCCAATGTGCTTACACTAAGATCAAATCCTTGTTCAATGACAATCAAGACCCAATTATTCAATCGAGAGCTGTCACTGATATTCATTAATGTGCTTTAGATCTACACACTTTAGGTATTCATACGAGAATGTAATTCAGTCTGAAAATAAATAATCAGCAGATCGTAAGTATTTGTCGATTCCGGTAAATATTTATCGTATTTTATCGTAAAACATCATGATTACAGATATCACCATCGAAATTGTACTAGGGAATGTCCGACGAAAGAAGACTAAGTACCTATTATAAATGAATGATGAATTTCGATTGGATTTTGGTCGAACCGTTTATCGTCGTATACAATTTTGCCAATACTGGAAATGTCTTTAGTTAATATTACAATTCCCATTTCTTCAATTCCAATGCCAGGAAAGTCCAAAGCTACTATTAATATTCAATTCCCATTCTCGAAACTTAAGCAGTGCGATCTGACGAAAGTTTTCGTAAAAAGCAAGAATGTCCGATTACGAACTTCACACATGGAAGTTAAAGGCACTCGAGCTACCAAGTTAAGAATTTCTGAAGTTAGCACACTAATAACTAATTTAATCAAGTTATAATGGTAATGAAAACACTGGTCGCCTTAAGGACAGGAATAACTTCTAATAACTTTAACAAAAGTGAAAAGTAGCGCCAGTAACTGTCGACAGGACCTAAGAACTATGGACAGTGAAACCTCCTAATTCGCTCTTTCTTGATTAGATTGGTTCTCTATCCGTCGTTAGATATTTGATAATCATCTCTTGATTAATGAATATTTAATAAAAGAAAGCATTGAAATGAGACAATGAACAGTTTTAAAATAAATCCGTCAAAACTGTGCTCCAAGAACTCACTGAGTACATATATACAGTCATTATAAATAAAAAATATATTTCAGTTAGCTACCTGAACTTTTTCATTTTACTTCCTACACTCGAAAAGAAACTTTGATTAGTGATCTACGCATGAGTTGATTAGTGATCTACGCATGAGTTGATTAGTGATCTACGCGTGCAGATCACTGATCAAAGTTACACTTCAATTATTAAGAGATTTGAATAAAAATTAGAGTAACATTAACCTATTTAAGATGCACCCACCTAAAATTATATCCAAATCATCAACAGTAATGAAGTTATCATAAAAAGGAAGCTAAGTTATTATTTTTTACGTATGCATTGAGTCGTATGGCTTCATGAGAAGAAAAGCGGTAACATAATATGATTTATAGTATAATTATATAAGAATATATATGAATATTAGAACCAAAATTGTGTCTCCTAAATCACGGATTTTTAGAGAGCAGAAAAAATCACATTATTGAATTCTGAGTGCATTTAATTAATGAAATAAGCAAGTAATTTACTTCAGCAGAGACTTAACAACTACTTATATATGTAGTTTTACACATTATTTAAAATCATAGATTTCTGATATCAACAAACCTACTAATTCCATCAAATAGATTTCCCTCTTGAAGAAAATACTCTACGATCTCTTTCCAATGTGAAATAAAGTAATTCAAATTCAGATTCAAGAATGATTAATTCAGTTAAAAATGGTACATGATCATGAAGAAATAGGATGTGTGGGTTATTTTTTATCTCAAATTCTGCAATTCTCGAAAAATTAAATCACGATGGAATGCCTGCGAAGTAAATTAGTCCTCGGATCTCGATAGATGAAAATGGAGACTGTGAAAAAGGAGGAATTATTTGATTCTTGCATGATTATAATTGGAATATTCGGCATATCTTCTGGAAGTTTTTTGAACTCTTGATTCGTTTAGAAGATGAACGGCTAATTTTTGCGCACATTTTTCAGAAGAACCTATAACATCTATCAGGTTTTTAAACCTAGTTAGGAAGCAAGTCTTAATTTGATGAGAAAGAACGAGTTGAATACCAGCCATTTCATGATTATTGATTGCCTATAATTCAATTGTGCGGTTTCGATTCAATACATATAATTATACTGTCATATTCCAACCGTCAATTCATTCGCCATAGTTACTTATGATATATATGTTAGAAATTTAAGAGAATATATCGAAATGGGTCTTAATAATTAGTCATTTAACTCATGATTTAATAAAGAAGGATTTTTTTACGCGATTTTAAAAGTGAATTTTTCTCAAACGGAAATACGTAATTGAACGGGGAAACGTAATTAAACTCTAGTATATTTAACATAATATTTACTCACTATCTCACCTATGTGGTGGTTCAGGGTGGGAGTGTGAGTAATATATGGGTATTCATATTCCTATTTTCTTCACCCTATTCGGTTACAAATGTTATTTCACAGACCAACATACACAATTTTCTATATTTTGTATAAACTCTTCTTCAGTCGAGGTCTTCAATGACTAAATTTTGGAAGAGAGAACACATAATAGCGCATAATAAAGTAGGAATAAGCGAATCTACAAAATGGCATAATGCAATAGTAGGTTTTCAAAGTAACTTCAAAGAGTTATCAAAGTGAAAAGTTCTTCTTCCACACGAGTAAATATTAAGGAAGAGAAGCTATTTGAAAAGTTCAGTATTCTTTTGCTTGTCTTTCATTTTGTGCTTTTGGAAGAAATCTGCATTTTGAGCACAACAGACAGCAATGAAATATTGAGAGAATGTCGGAGGTGAAACAGGGAAAAGAACTACTCCATTGAACGAAGCAATACAATGGTTACCTACTCTAATAGAATAAATAAAAGAGTACTCATATGTTTGTAGAGCGTAGTTCAGGATGTATTCTTTGTTTCAATGTTCTTTATCATTGATATTAATCTCCTTCTATTCTTTTTTATATTGACAAGTTTTAAATATTTTATCCTAATCTATCAGGTCACTAATAGCAGTTATTAATGCCCAATATGGTTTTGCTGGGATTATGAATATACGGAGTTATTATTCTGCATATAAAAATGGTTTGGTTGGGCATTAAAATATTAAGTGGCATCCAATCTCAATCTTCACTCAAAGAAGCTACTTAACATTTTTTCAGTTTTTTTCAAAAGTAATCATCAGATTGCCTCAATAAAGGTATCTTGATTTATTTTCACCATTATCTTAGTATTGAAGCTAGACTGCAGTTTTGCTACAGTACCTTTGCTCATTTTTGTGATTATGGTTAATAAAAAAGAACTACAATTCGTTCTCATGAAGTCGTAAATTGAAAATATTTCAAAATACTCTTTCTCCTCTCAATACTCTTCTATTCACAATCATTTATTGGTTGGTAGACCGTGGCTATAAGGGAGATGAATTCTTTAATTCACGAACAGAAAACATACCGCCTGAGTAAAGGAACTACGCACACCTTTGGACAGTTGGGCGAATATAAAATTCTCTCATCGACATATCTCAGGCACCACTTTTGATCTTCGAGAAAAGTTTTCCATTGTGTCACTTTGGCAATACCGGCCACATCTCACACATATTTTCGTCTGTTTATGAACAACAGTATCAGTTACCGAGACAATAAATAAGAATTCTATCAGTTATTAGAATGAAATAAAATATAGAAAGAGATGTTCTCAGCATTCTGAACGTGGGAATGTTTTGAAATAATTTCAGTTTGGAATTAGGTGTTTTGCAGAGATATACAAATAAGAGAAACACGTAAGAGTAGGGATTTCAAAATAAGGCAATTGATGGAGATGATGAATAATATTATCATTCTTCATTAACAGTTTTATTGAAATCTACTGGAAACTTATATAAATTATTGTAAAAGTAATATTTATTCTTTAATACAATTGTAGCAATCATAAGATTTGTGTTAGCGTAACCGAAATAAAATTCGAATCGAATCAATTTATAAATACAATTTAAGTAGGAGGTTTACTGTCTCTTGCAAATTGAATGTCATATCGATCACGCCAAATAATAATAAATTTTGTGAAGGATTCTGGTCCTAACCATTACTTTAGTCGACTACTTTAGGTAGAGAAAGTATAGAAACATACGGCACTTGTACAAAAAAAGGGAAACACATTGCCGCTCTCCCGCAGAATCCAGATTTTGTGCAGCTCCCAACGAACAAATCCTGTGGACACAGGCTTTTGTAAGTGTTTATTGAGCTCTACAGTGAATTTAGGAGCTGTGGCTTTTGCGATTTGCTTAACAATTCGATTTAGAGTTCTCTGATAAATTCTGGGCATATTTGTGCCTTGACGAGGACGATTTTCGTGACTAGGGAAGTCATTATTTTTTAATTAAGATAGTACCTCTTGTAACGCCATGCATTCTGGCAGTCTCTGTTTCTTTACTACATACCATACGAACATCAACAATTTGGTCTCGTTGAAAGTTCGAGAGGTCTACTGTTTTATAAGAATAAAACCATTCTTTAAATATTTGTAATTTTAAACAAATTTCATAATTTAAATATGAGCACATTAAGAATATGGCAAGATTGCTTGTCTGCAGTAAGATGCAAGATTACGCTAATATAAGATTATGATGTCAAAATGTCTCCATTTTTAGTCAATCCCGCTCATATACAGGGTGGCGCAAAAAAAAAGGAAACCCATTTTCAATCTAGTTTATTTTACAAACTATCAGAGCTAGGAATTTTCAAAAAACACCATTTTGTTCGTTTACTCTTTTTTCATCATTCTGATTAATTTGTTAAGAGTTAACGATGAAAATTAAACATAATGCAGCGAATTAAAAAAAGGTAAATAAAAAGGGCCTGCGCGAGGACGAAATATACGAAAAAAATCATAAGAGATATAATTCATTTTATATGGATGTAAAAACAATAAATTCTACTATTTTTTGTAACAAATAAGAGAAAAAGAAATAATTACTATTTGAAAGTTGGTTTTGGAGATAAAATTGATATCTTTATAAAATCATTTCGCCGTTAAATTTTATCTCTCATTCGAAACCTTCAAAATGCATCTTTCAAAAGAACTTCATTTTAAACAACGTTTATTGAAAGATTTCCACCAACTATAAAACCGTATTGACAAATGTAAAAAGTTTAAAACTGAAGAAACCACTTTAAATTTGAACAAAAAGTGATCATGTCGCTGGAGAAAAGAATGAACACATGAAAACATTAATTTTTTTGATGAACAGCTTATAGAGAATACAAAAATATCAATCAGAAAGAAGGATTAGATATCATTTAAGATAAATTTCACTAAATTGTTAAACCCGATTTGAGATATCATCTTTTTAAGATGAATATAAGTCTCGAACTCTTATAACTGATTTACCGCACCGTCCTAATTTTGCGAAATGGTTTCTGCAAAGAAATGCACATTTTGTAGAAAATATCGTGATTGGTGAACAAAAACGTTAATTGGATGAAAAATAGTAGGATTTAATTTTTACTACTAGCATATGGAAACAAATTATTCCTATTACGAGATTTTTTGTGTTTTTCGTCCTAGCGCAAGCCCTTTTTATATACCTTTTTTTAATTCGCTGCAGGATGTTTTTAGAAATTTTCTAGCTTTGATAGTTTGTAAAATAAACTATTTTGAAAATGGGTTTCCTTTTTTTTTTTTGCGCCACCCTGTATTGGTTCAATTAGTTTATTAGGGTTTTCTAATATTGCTGTCAACTGAAGTGAAAGAAAAGTCATTGATAATTCAAATTATTCACAATGATGCTAAAATTTTGTTATATTACTAACTTTCACTCTATCACTCACGGATGAATTGGTAAGTTTCAGTATCAAAAGTAAATACGAATAAAGATGACTCCTATTCATCTTCATTACCAACGCAAAATCTTTCCCTGACTGACTTTAAATAGTCTCCAATAGCTACTAAATTCACACTATTTTCTATCTCGCCCCTTTCTCGAGCACTGAAGCCATCTCCACGTCCTTATCTCAAAAACTCTATATTTGCATAGCCATTGAGCGGCAAACTCTTCTTCAAACAATTTGGCAGCTATTTTTGCGAGTAAATCACCGACAGTTACGACACTAGTTAGTCAGCTTCCACTTCAATCTCGGTGAGAACAATGGCTGCCCAAAATTCCCAAATATTTCATTCAAACTTGCTGAAATTCCTGATAATTATTTCCAACTAATGTTCATTGTAATGGAATCAGTTCGGAAGGAATGAATCCATGGAAACTTTGGACGACTCCAATTCTAATTGGTTCTTAGACATAATAAATATTGAAGACGAGGTAATTTTACTAATTCAGAGCTTTGAAAATCATGAAAACAGTAAATTAGCAAAACGTAGTAACAATGATCGGGAGATAATATTCTTGTGAATAGTCTTAACTCTTATTTGAACTTTTACCATACATCCAATACGTTTCTCCAATTGTACACTGGCTTACGAAAGTCTGTGTATTCAAATTCTTTCTTCTTCAGTCGAATCAATTCGTAGACTTTCAGGTCTATCAACTTGGCAGAATTAATTCACGGGACTGTTATGTGCCGTGAAAGTGTTTCCTAATGTTATTGGATGTCTTTGAAATCTTGTGAACTCTGTAGTTTCTCCACAAATGAGTCTATAGTGAAAAGATTGAAAACCTTTGAAGAACTTTAGATCAAAAACAGGATTTGCATTAGTTCAAGCTCTCAACAAATTGCTCTTTGATTAATTTAATCAACACATTTAGTCTTCAATTGCTTCTGTATAGTTAAGTCTTCTTAAATCAGAAACTATTGAGTCTGGTTATAATGTGGTATAAGCGAAGATATTATACCTACTGCAACAAGATAGGTTTATACACTACTCTTGACAACTTCTGTTTTAAAAAGCACCACCTGGATTTGAAAGCGGGAACTAAAGCAACAAGAACATTTGGTGTTGATCATCTCTTCGTTTCTATTTTATTTAGCTGTATCTATTCTACCGATGTGAAGCTTAAGTTTCCAGTAAAATAATCTTCATTAATGAATGAAATAATAGTTAAAATATTGTTAAACAAACCAAATGTTGTTGTTTCTTCAGTTCCCGCTTTCAAATCCAGATGGCGCTTTTTAAAACAGAAATTTTCAAGAGTAGTGTATCTTGTTGTAGTATAATATTTTTGGTATAAGTGTCTCAATTATTATATTTCACGTCTAATTCTTCCAGTGAACAGAAAAATTGTGTCACTGAAAATATAAATTCTAACATTAGGATTTCGTCACAAGCGCAAAACTTCAATGCAATCAATTTACCAGCAAATTTGCATACCTAAAGGATGAGAATTTAAGTGTACTTGATTTCACATTATTTTACTGGACTGTCGAAAAACAAAGTTTGTGATGTAAAGTTGAGACAGAAACATTTTTTTCAAATCAACCACCATCTTTACCAGAGGATAGGATACAAAATCAATTGTTATCATAGATACCAATTTCAAAATCCGAATGAAATATCGAACAACAAACAGGTAATAATTTCGACGTAGCACTTCCACCCCTTTGAGAATTCTATCTTTTAACATTTCGCAACGTGAAACAGAATAGTGGTGCGAATTATTTGGCTCGGGATTCAGTGTACAACATGTGAGATTAGGAGCTTAAAAATGAGCGACGAAAAGAACTTCTATTTACTTCTCTTCAGCAAGATAATGAACATCTTTTTCCCTGTTAACAGAATGCTCGGGATAATCACTTATTTACCGAGCATTACGTACGGAAATTCTGACATGTCTATGGTTTACCACATTACTGTGCTTGGTATATATGTAATTTTAATTAGTCAGTCTATTATTCATATGTGTGAATGTATATACTATATACTAATATACATTATAATGATCATATGACCCCTTATGATTTATGTGTTTTCGGATACACTCAAAACTAAAAAATATATATTTATTCATAATGAAGTCAACCAAATGAGAAGAAAACTGAATAACTTGCTGACGTTATAAACACTTTTCAATGTAACAAAATATAAATTAACATAGTTTTTTGTGTCAATATGACTGACACAAGTGGCACTAATGACTATGTTCTTTTTTCTTCGAAATGCTTACAGAGCAGAGCATACACAGAGTACAGAGAAGAAAGAGTCAGGTTCTTTTGACGAACCACAAGTTATATTCAAAGAAATTGAGTTTCAAAAGGAAGGCAAATATGGACTCTGTATTAGCATATATATAGGAAGAAAGGAGTTCAGAAAGAACTCCTTTGAGTTCGGGTTATGACCTTTGGAGGGTCTTAGAGAGAACCCATGTAAAGAGTTACTACAATTATTCTTACAGTTTTAATTCAGTTTTTTGGTATTCTTTATAAGAGTGTATCAAAGTATCAAAGTTTCAATGAATCTATAACCTTCAAAATTAAATCATTTTATTATCTCTACTGTGTCTTATCAGACAATTACCAGCTTCTGAAATGTGAAGATGTTCAACAGATAGATTTTAATACGCACTTCTCTAAGCATTCATTTTCCAATATATAAAGCTGTATTTTGCCACAATAAAGATGCGCATATCAGACTGAAATAATTCCCCAAATGGGGTATACTCCATTGCTAACGAGATTGAATTCTGCTAGATGGAGCTACGCGGTTTCGAGGCTTCGAATTCGAATGAAGTCGTCTAGTACGTTCCATGTCCTCCTCAACTGGAAAATTGGTATAAATGTTATATAACAAAGAAATATTCATGTATTTTTTTTTGTAAATTATGTGGAGTCTGTAGAGACTACAAACATTTTAATGTTTTTTGAAAATCTATGAAGAATTGACAGAAGATGTATAATATTAATTGTTCATCTTCAATATTCCCTAAAAATCATATTTTCAACTATACAACTACGTAAGATAAATGGTTTTCTTTACCAAGATAGTTCCAGGTAAATAGGAAGGACGAACTGCTCTTTAGTTGGAGTGGTCCTATACAGCAGATTTAGTTAGATCTCTCATAGAAAGCATTCATTGAATTGAAGAATTCAAATGGATATCCGTAGCTATCGGAATAAGAAGTTTATCAGATGTATTTTGGGGGAAACTGTAAATTGAATGGTAAATTTCTATTCAATTAAGTAAGAGTTAATATGGTTAGAAAGGACGCACTATCGCTGGTCGCAGATACAAATGAATTAAACAACTTTGAAGAAGTAGACGTAATAAAAAGTGACCTCGTGGACAAAGTCACCGACAAGAAACATTAAAAATAATATTAAATCTTCAAATAATTTTATGATCATTAAGTATGGAACTAATAAAAACAATGGAAAATCGTATTTGTTTTCTATAATAATATTCTTTGTTTGATATAAAATTTGTTTTATTAATGTGAATAATTTTCGATATTAAGAGAATAGAAAATATTAGTGAATATAAAAGGTTTGGGATTTATAATCTATGAATGCATTAATTTGTTAATGTGTTAAAGAAATTTAATATTTATGAAGAGAGATTTGCATGTATTAGAAATTAGTTAATTCATCCTAACATAATAACCTAATCCAATAATTATCTACATTTCCTATTGGATTTATAGTCTCAAAGTTGAATTAAAGAGACATTAAAATTAATCCTTATTCAGAATATCAAACATTTTGACCAATCATAACGTAGATTGTTACCCCTTTTATAAGCATCCGGTATTTGAGTAACTAGTCACACTATACATATTAACCGTAACTAGTCACACTATACATATTAACCGTAACTAGTCACACTATACATATTAACCGTAACTAGTCACACTATACATATTAACCGTAACTAGTCACACTATACATATTAACCGTAACTAGTCACACTATACATATTAACCGTAACCTCACAATAAATATTTTCTTTCCTTTCAGTACAATTCTGAAGTGGGGGCATATCTTGTGAGGAAACTGTATCTTCGGAATATATTTTTTCCGTGACTGTACAATTGCCACCCGTGGACAATTGCCACCCCCGAACAATTGCCACCCGTGGACTATTGCCACCCCCGAACAATTGCCACCCCCGGACAATTGCCACCCGTGGACTATTGCCACCCCCAAACAATTGCCACCCGTGGACAATTGCCACCCCCAGAGAATTGCCACCCCCGAACAATTACCACCCGTGGACAATTGCCACCCGTGGACAATTGCCACCCGCGGACTATTGCCACCCCCGAACAATTGCCACCCGTGGACAATTGCCACCCCCGGACAATTGCCACCCGCGGACTATTGCCACCCCCGCACAATTGCCACCCGTAGACAATTGCCACCCCCGGACAATTGCCACCCGTGGACTATTGCCACCCCCAAACAATTGCTACCCCCGAACAATTACCACCCGTGGACAATTGCCACACGCGGACTATTGCCACCCCCGAACAATTGCCACCCGTGGACAATTGCCACCCCCGGACAATTGCCACCCGCGGACTATTGCCACCCCCGCACAATTGCCACCCGCGGACTATTGCCACCCGTAGACAATTGCCACCCCCGGACAATTGCCACCCCCGAACAATTGCCACCCGTGAACAATTGCCACCCCCGGACAATTGCCACCCGCGGACTATTGCCACCCCCGCACAATTGCCACCCGTAGACAATTGCCACCCCCGGACAATTGCCACCCCCGGACAATTGCCACCCGTGGACTATTGCCACCCCCGAACAATTGCCACCCCCGGACAATTGCCACCCGTGGACTATTGCCACCCCCAAACAATTGCCACCCGTGGACAATTGCCACCCCCAGAGAATTGCCACCCCCGAACAATTACCACCCGTGGACAATTGCCACCCGTGGACAATTGCCACCCGCGGACTATTGCCACCCCCGAACAATTGCCACCCGTGGACAATTGCCACCCCCGGACAATTGCCACCCGCGGACTATTGCCACCCCCGCACAATTGCCACCCGTAGACAATTGTCACCCCCGGACAATTGCCACCCCCGGACAATTGCCACCCGTGGACTATTGCCACCCCCAAACAATTGCCACCCGTGGACAATTGCCACCCCCAGAGAATTGCCACCCCCGAACAATTACCACCCGTGGACAATTGCCACCCGTGGACAATTGCCACCCGCGGACTATTGCCACCCCCGAACAATTGCCACCCGTGGACAATTGCCACCCCCAGAGAATTGCCACCCCCGAACAATTACCACCCGTGGACAATTGCCACCCGTGGACAATTGCCACCCCCGGACAATTGCCACACGAACAATTGCCACCCGCGGACTATTGCCACCCTTATAATGTTTGAGGGCTCTTAACTTTATAGATAGTGATAAAACATGCATAGTATTTTTATACGATTAATTACTATTTTTTGTACATTTCTTCATTCAACATTTATTGTTATTTTATAAAATAAACTATATCAATAGGTGAAATTACATATTGTTTTCTATACTACTATTTATTTCCATCATAGACAATGTTTCTATTATAGGTACAATTGATCTTTTCCATTATAAATCAAATATTTCTTCCTTTAGGTATCACCACTAACATTATTAAGCAAATATTTATATTTTAATATATGGCAAGTTACAGTATATTTCTACGTACGATAATATAGTTAGGGTTGGAGTTACCATATGTCGTGATGAATTGAACCTAACAATAAATGACTACTACCTCTGTATTTATAATTCAATTTTTACGATTTATACATAAGTCTAAAGAATTTTTATAGCTAACGATGGCACTTCATATATTAAAATGATCATTAATTTTAATAGTCCATATAGCTAAAGATTGCATTTTATTTAATTAATAAAGTGGTAATTATTATAAATCAATTTCTCCATACTAAGTAACTTGTACATTTTAAAGTACAAAATTAATATAGTATAGTTAGGCCTCAAATGTATATCACGTTGATTCTTATAGAAAACTATAACTTCTTAGTTGAGGAGTAACTATCATAAATATTTAAATATATCTAATTAAAAAAGAAATCTGCTCTTTTTAATTTAATTGAATGCAATTGCGACCATTAACTTAAATCAAAATGATCTTATTTATGTAATAGTGAATAGGGACAGTTTCACGTTATCGGACGGTTCCACATTACCGATCATGTGAAAAATATAATTATTGTTATAATAATATTTATGAAGTAAAATACATGTTCACATCTAAAATTAGAGTTTTCTATTTCTATTATTTCAAACTATATGATTATATGATCGAAAATGTGAAACTGTCCGATAATTCAGAAGTTACCCTAGCAATATATCGTGCTAAATAGACTGTTTACTAATCAGTGATTAAACCTTTAATCTCCTGAAGATTAAATCATGTCACTAATCATTATAATGAATAATAATTAAAGCTCAGGATTAATATATTAATTAATTATTTAGATTAATGAATAATACTAATTAATTCGATTATTCAATTAATAAATTAGAAAAATTAAACACTATTAATTAATTATTGAAGAGGTAATTAAAATTTTAAATCAGTAGATTATCACTAATGAGTTATGTGAGATGATATTGGTGATTGCTTTCATTAATTAGCTACATATAATGTAAAGTACTAATTACTTAAAATAATATAGGTCATCTTTATTGGATGAACATTTCATAAAAATATATACAACGAGAAATTTGATAAACAAAAAGATTTTTATCTAGAAAATATTTATTCTAATACAAGTCTGACAGCATACCTACTTATAATAGGTTTATAATATATAAATACATATAATATTCATCATATTTCTATCCAATGATTAACTAATATTTACTTCAGGTATTTTAATCGTCAGGCAGATTAAAATATCGACTTTTACCCCTTCCATTACGTAACTTTTTAGGTAGTTTTTGTTGGTCCGTTTCACCAATAACTGCCTCACCAAACTCAGTAATTGCCATTTGATTGCCCTGTGACTGCTGTAACTGCTGTCTGTTGCTCCTGTAGGACCCACTCTATACTGACAGATAAAACGACGCGGTTTAACCGCCCAGTTTACGCCTTTTTAATTAATTACAGGTAAATTATTAGTTATATATATTTCTTTTATTCACTGTCGCTTGATGTACGCTATAGACTGAGAAAAAAATACGAGTCAAATTGACTCGAAATTTTAGTTTTCAGAAAGTCCCAAAACCGGCTCAAAAACGTGAGTCAATTTGACTCATCCTAACATTTTACTCCAAAACAAGAGTCCTTTTGACTCCTAATTCATAGTCAGATTGACTCAAGTAGAGACTGTAGAGTCTATCAAGAGAAAAGACTCCAATTTGGAGTTTTGCCAGCCTTGACTCAAGCGATGAGTCAGGCTGACTCACAATTTTTTCCCAGCAGAGAATTGTGGCATTGCAGAGCTGACTATTTAATTAGTAAGATATCTGTTGTTGAAAAGAGAGCGGTAAAAGGAAGTCACTACCTTGATCATCTGCTGTGATGTTCAGGCAGTGTGAAGTGATCAATCTAGATAGTTTGTACAGGTTTAAGTTAGGTACTTTAGTATATAAAACTGTGAGTATAGAAAATCATTTGCCATCTCTACTAGAATGCATTGAGTCAAATGCAGGTAATCACTCTCATTCCACTAGAAATGTAACTAACATTACTTTGCCCATGTTTGATAGATCAAAATCACAGAATAGCATTTGTTATACAAGTTGTACATATAATGTGTGGAATAGTTTGGACACTAGTTTAAAATATCTTCAAACATTTTCACTATTCAGGCCTATTTAGGCATGAGTATAAGCTAGGTTTACTTTGAAACCAATAATGTATTTTTTGATCCGTTTTTACACTTCCATTCACAATGGTCAATAAAATTTATAACTTTAACTAGGTTGCCTTTGGAGCGATTAAACTTACCGGGCCTGAGTGTTCCCCATTTCTACTTTCATGTGTATATTGTAATTAGACGTGAAATTATCCCATGTTTCACGTCCAAATGTAAGGGAACATTTTTAATTTAAATATATATAAAAAGGATGAATTGAAGGCGGTAGAAACGCTAGTATAGACTGCAAACTTCCATTCCATTCATTTAACAGTGATTAATTGAAGAGGCGTAAATTGGACGGTGAAAACGCGACGTTTATCTGCTAATGCCTGAGATAACAGAGAGTCACTTTGTTTATGATTTACTGTTTTGTGAGTTATTGCGTGTGTACCTAACACTCACAGTTATCGGAAAGTTGGTGATAATTCAGGTCAGGAAACAATCCGACCTTTAGAAATTTCCGAATGACCTATGATGACCTACGTTAACACCCACGCACTTTCCGAGTGCTGCGAGTGTCCGTTCGAGTAATGGAATATTCGTATAGTTCATAGAGTTGGCTTATATTTCTCGGTGATAAATACCGACTGTTTCCAACTGGTTATAGGTTGTTGATTTATTTTCACAGTCACAATATTCTACTGAGGATTAGGTAATAAAAATATGGGGTATTTTATTAGCAGGCATATATTGAGTTAAATTGCAGTTATTTAGAAAAAGAAAATGTTTGAAGATGATTTGTTAAGAAGAAGAAGATGGTGCTGTTCTAGAAGAAACAACTTCTACACTGTGAAATGCTCGTTTATTTGCTTTTAAAAGTTAATATTATAATTCTTTTATTGTCCCAAGTGCTTTCATTGATTCAGTTTAGTAAAAACTTTACCGAGAGTTACATTACACTTGTAAATTAGGAAGTTTATCGCAACTTTTTATTCATCACGTAATCTTTTTTTTTCAAATAAGATAAACACATCTTCGTGTGAATTCCCATCTATTTTTTTATCAGAAAACTTATTTTAAAAACTTTCAAATATTTTTATTCAATTTATCGAGAGTCGATGATGGAATCTATTTTAATTATACAACTTTTTTCTGGTGAAAATTCATATTTATTCATTATACTGAATAAATAGTTAACTTTCACAAAGCATCTCATGTTCAAAATAATCATAATATGATACGTAAATATGACATAAATAACTATGAATGATCAAATCAATATTTGTTTATTCAAATCAATTTAATTCAATTTGAAAACTACTTCACAAGAAGTTTTATATTCCAATAAAATAAGTTTTTATTTTTAGTCACCATCGGTAAGATATAGAGCGTATTTCTTTAATTTCACCTATTCAAATAACACTCTTCCCAAATATTCACTTTAAAAGAAATTATTTAAATTGATCATACATAAAAATGATAATGTGAACATATATATAACTACATTCTTAATTTTTCAATATTGTACTTACATTTTTTTTATCAAATTTCAACCTATATTCAAATCAATTTGAATTTCCCTCGAAAATACAATTCGAGTGTTTCGTTTCAGAACAGCTGTTCTTTAATAAAATTCCTCATTTCCATGTTATTACACAAGAAGATTTGATGTTATTCCAGTGGCTCCTACAACTGTCTCGCCAATTGTTGTACAAACAGTCCTTTCTTTCCTTCTTTCTTTTGAAAAACTAAAGAAACAAAAGAAAAGAAAGAAGTCGCCATCTTAATGCAACGAAAATATTGGATTTGGATGATTTGCTTAAAAAAAATTCATTTTCTTATTCATTTTTGTTGTAAAAAATGTAAACCTTTTCTTCTCTGTTTGGAAGTTTTTGTTAGTCCTCCACTGCAATTTCTATAAAAAAAACAATTTGGAAGGCTGGTGGTTGTTTCAACCATTCACTGTGTGTTTTTGTTTTACAAATATATATAATAACAGTTATTAGTATTGTTTAAAAGGCTTTATCCGAGTAAATTAAGGTTTTAAAAGTATCAAATATTCCTGAAGAAGTCATGGTCGCCAAACTTCAAATCATTGGAACATTTTTTCTTTTTGTGACAACTTTTTTCAACTTTTTTCAACTTTAGACACTCGACTGTTTTCACTTTCTGCTAAAAGTGTTAGAAATGTTCCTATCTTTTATCTTCAATTAGATGTTATCAGTAGTGTCTTAGAAGAGATAAGCTATCAGTAGATTGCCAGGGTCTCTTCATCTAATTAGGTATACCATAGGGAAATTCTGTGTCATCGGACAGTTACACATTTTCGATCATATGAGAGAATTTACATAATGATTATTTTTTAACATCCATTTTAATTGGCATCCTTGATGAGAATTTAGTAGTTATTATAAAAAATATGAGCATTGAAATATGAGCATTGAAATATGAGCATTGAAATATGAGCATTGAAATTTAAGTTTTAAAATATGAGCATTGAAATATGAGCATTGAAATATGAGCATTGAAATATGAGCATTGAAATTTAAGTTTTAAAATATGAGCATTGAAATATGAGCATTGAAATATGAGCATTGAAATATGAGCATTGAAATATGAGCATTGAAATATGAGTATGAAAATATGAACATAAAAATATATGAGTATGAAAATATGAACATAAAAATATATGAGTATGAAGATATGAGTATTATATATGAGCATTAATTAAAATATGAGCATGAAAATAATACGAGTTTTTGAATATTTTCCTTTTTTCACGGCATATAACTGTGACTGTTCCATAGCATTGCCTACATACTACATATCATCAAAACATTAATTGTTTGTGTGTCTAATTTTAGTTGCTATTTTCTCCACTAGAAATGTCGAATAACTTTGTGTACTCTAATTGTAATGCAAGTGAGTGCTTCATAGAAAATCATTAGTCAGCAAATTTCAAGAGAAATA
Organism: Caprella mutica; assembly: GCA_947561585.1. NCBI lineage: Eukaryota > Metazoa > Arthropoda > Malacostraca > Amphipoda > Caprellidae > Caprella > Caprella mutica. Next base: position 152,725 of record CANNZV010000567.1, on the reverse strand, counting down.
TTTCCCTTCCGATCACCTCTGGTATATTTGCCCCCCCCCCCCTCTTTACTTTCTTCTGTCATTGCTAGCGAATTTAATGATTTTGTCTGGTTTATATTTTTATATTTATTCTTCATGGAAAATGTTATAATTAAAGATATACATATACATAATAATCAACTAATAATTATATTCTAATTTTCTCTCATTTTCTAATTTTACAAATTTGTCATCGAGTACCTAGAGTCCTAAACCAAATTTGAAATATCCAAAACATTATAATTAGTAAAGTTTCTATTTTGAAATTAGTGAAGAGTCCAAACATAATCAAGTCACACATTTCTCTCTGACTGTACACATAAAATGTACTCCTTTTTACCTTCGCAGAATGCGGGAAGGTCATATTTTCATCGGAATTTATTTATTTATTTATCATATTGTTATTCGCTTAACTGAAAAAGTATTCAACCAAATTACCTGAAATTTAGTGAAGCGATCAGTCCATGTCCAGTGACCTGCTGGCATACTTTTGGGAGCGACCCGATCAAAGGTCAAGGTCATGGTCATTTATAACTCAAAAAGTATTGCACCATATTGCATGAGACTTGGTGGGACTATTAGTCAATATACAGGAACCATTTTGATAAATTTTGGGAGCGATCGGGTCAAAGGTCAAAGATCAAGGTCAAGGCCATTTATAACTCAATAACTCCAAAAGTATTCAACCAAATTATCTGAAATTTGATGGGACGATTGGTCAATGTCTACGAACTATCTGTTAGAATTTTGGAAGCGATCCGGTCAAAGGTCAAGGTCATTTATAACTCAATAACTCAAAAAGTATGGAACCATATTGCATGAAACTTGGTGGGTCGATCGGTTGTTAATCCAGTTACAAGTTTATTAGATTTTGGTAGCAAACGAATGAGCGGCGGCGAAGGTATGCGCTCTGTCGAGGGCACATAATCTAGTTTACCATGCAATTCATAGCCAGAATATTAAAAATCTTAACATCATTCATTAACATATTAATGATTTTTATCTGATCGATATTTCAGAAATCATCTGTGGAATTTATTTATCGAAAATGACCGACGAAAGACGACAGATTAAAAGTGTTTTAAATGGATGATGAATTGCGATTGGATTCTCATCAAATATTTACTGTCTTAGATTATTTTTTTATTTTTTAAAATTACAATTGCATGTCGTCGTGAATTAATGATAATTCTGTAATTTCTGAGTTGTACTCTGTAGACTGAGTTGTGCTCTGTAGACTGAGTTGTACTCTGTAGACTGAGTTGTGCTCTGAAGACTGAGTTGTGCTCTGTAGACTGAGTTGTACTCTGTAGACTGAGTTGTACTCTGTAGACTGAGTTGTACTCTGTAGACTGAGTTGTGCTCTGTAGACTGAGTTGTACTCTGTAGACTGAGTTGTACTCTGTAGACTGAGTTGTACTCTGTAGACTGAGTTGTACTCTGTAGACTGAGTTGTACTCTGTAGACTGAGTTGTGCTCTGTAGACTGAGTTGTACTCGTAGACTGAGTTGTACTCTGTAGACTGAGTTGTACTAAGTAGACTGAGTTGTACTCTGTAGACTGAGTTGTACTCAGTAGACTGAGTTGTACTCTGTAGACTGAGTTGTACTCTGGAGACTGAGTTGTACTCTGGAGACTGAGTTGTACTCCGTAGACTGAGTTGTACTCAGTAGACTGAGTTGTACTCTGTAGACTGAGTTGTACTCTGTAGACTGAGTTGTACTAAGTAGAATGAGTTGTACTCTGTAAACTGAGTTGTACTCAGTAGACTGAGTTGTACTCTGTAGACTGAGTTGTACTCTGGAGACTGAGTTGTACTCTGGAGACTGAGTTGTACTCCGTAGACTGAGTTGTACTCAGTAGACTGAGTTGTACTCTGGAGACTGAGTTGTACTCTGGAGACTGAGTTGTACTCTGGAGACTGAGTTTTACTCTGGAGACTGAGTTTTACTCTGGAGACTGAGTTTTACTCTGGAGACTGAGTTGTACTCTGGAGACTGAGTTGTACTCCGTAGACTGAGTTGTACTCTGTAGACTGAGTTGTACTCTGTAGACTGAGTTGTGCTTTGTCTCTAATACTGACAAGTACTTTCATTGTCTACTATAGATGGTAGAATGTGATTAAGCTTATATACTATCATACTTTATTTGGTTCAGAGGTTAGTCAGATTTGGGCACCACAGTTTATGGTTATAAACCACAGTTTATGGTTATAAACCACAGTTTATGGTTATAAACCACAGTTTATGGTTATACACCACAGTTTATGGTTATAAACCACAGTTTATGGTTATAAACCACAGTTTATGGTTATAAACCACAGTTTATGGTTATAAACCACAGTTTATGGTTATAAACCACAGTTTATGGTTATAAACCACAGTTTATGGTTATAAACCACAGTTTTTGGTTATAAACCACAGTTTATGGTTATAAACCACAGTTTATGGTTATAAACCACAGTTTATGGTTATAAACCACAGTTTATGGTTATAAACCACAGTTTATGGTTATAAACCACAGTTTATGGTTATAAACCACAGTTTATGGTTATAAACCACAGTTTATGGTTATAAACCACAGTTTATGGTTATAAACCACAGTTTATGGTTATAAACCACAGTTTATGGTTATAAACCACAGTTTATGGTTATAAACCACAGTTTATGGTTATAAACCACAGTTTATGGTTATAAACCACAGTTCATGGTTATACACCAGAGTTGATGGTTGTGCAGTTGATGGTTGTACAGTAACAGCAGATGGTTGTACAGTAACAGCAGATGGTTGTACAGTAACAGCAGATGGTTGTACAGTAACAGCAGATGGTTGTACAGTAACAGCAGATGGTTGTACAGTAACAGCAGATGGTTGTACAGTAACAGCAGATGGTTGTACAGTAACAGCAGATGGTTGTACAGTAACAGCAGATGGTTGTACAGTAACAGCAGATGGTTGTACAGTAACAGCAGATGGTTGTACCCCACCAAGGCAAGTCAACCATTACTCTCCTGGTCTTCATACTGACAGCATTGTCATGTGAGTATCTCTTGGCTAGTGAATGTAGTTATTGGTAAAAGCCTGTCAGTGGTTTCAAAATGTACTTATTGCTAAGGATCTAAGTTTTTGTTATCAATATTTATATAATGTTTCAATAGAGATTAAATCTTACCGAATATAAAATTTCGGCGGAGAATTTATTTTCATAAAGTGTATTTGAAGTTAATTGTTCTTTCTTTCATTTATTTCGAAAAAGTGATGAATAATTCACGTACTAAGTCAAATTTTTAATATTCATAAACTTTCCTAAATCTTCAATAACTGAGTATTGAACATTATCTGATGAATAAAATTAAACATCTCTATTTAAATCTTTCAAAGGATATAATTAATGTGACTTCAATATCTACTGCAATCTAAATGAGTTAAAATTCAGATAACAATTTAAATAATTTGAAAATATATATTCTAAATTCAATAGAATTTCTGTCTGATGTAGACATAAAATCAAGGAACAAATTTAGAAACTATCAATAGTAGTTAACTATTCTTTTTAGTCTGCTTTAACGCTTTCGCGCCAATTGTGATAATACGTCCCACGTTTCAATGTCCCAGAAATGCCTCGAAACGGAAAAATATCCAATAAAAAGTTACGGAAGATTTAGAAAATATTGGCGGGCAAGTGTTGAAATGACCATCAGTCTTAGAAAACTAGTGGTCATTTTATGGTAAACTTAGAAAATATATTCACTATAGAGACTACCTCATTATTCAGGACAATAAATTCACTATAGAGACTACCTCATTATTCAGGACAATAAATTCACTATAGAGACTACCTCATTACTCAGGACAATATATTCACTATGCAGAATTTCACTATACAGTAGTTTTAATGTAATAAACAGACGGAATAACATTATATCGAGATGCTAATTAGAATCTCAACGCTGAAGGCATTTCAAAGATGTGAATTTTCAAACCAAATTCTCTCTGTTCGAAATCTCGAATCTTCGAATATCTTCAACGTTTATATATTGATAGTTTATTTTGATTACTAAAATAGTTTTTTTTAAGAAAATATATGTAAATACAAATCTGCAAATATCATAAAATATGACCGATATACAGCTACATGTTTGAATAAAATATTTATATAAATCTACAAATATTAACATAATTCAACTGAGGCAGCAAATAATGACCAATATTATCAAAAGTATACCAAGATATAATATAATCTAACCAGATTTGCTTAAATCAAAAAATATTGTTTTAAATCAAAAAATATTTGATTGAATAGAAAAATATTTGATTAAATAAAAAAATATTTACTTAAATAAAAAAATATTTACTTAAATAAAAAAATATTTGCTTAAATAAAAAAATATTTATTTAAATCTAAGAAGATTTGCTTTTAGCTAACAAGATTTAGTTAAATTTAATAATATTTCCTTGAACCTAAAAAGATTCGTATAATGTATATATATAACAAGATTCACTTAAATCTAACAACATTCGCTTAAAGCTAACAACATTCGCTTAAATCTAACAACATTCGCTTAAATCTAACAACATTCGCTTGGTCTAACAACATTCGCTTAAATCTAACAACATTCGCTTAAATCTAACAACATTCGCTTAAATCTAACAACATTCGCTTGGTCTAACAACATTCGCTTAAATCTAACAACATTCGCTTAAATCTAACAACATTCGCTTAAATCTAACAACATTCGCTTGGTCTAACAACATTCGCTTAAATCTAACAACATTCGCTTGAATCTAACAACATTCGCTTAAATCTAACAACATTCGCTTAAATCTAACAACATTCGCTTAAATCTAACAACATTCGCTTAAATCAAACAAGATTTGGTAAAATTTAAAATGATTTGCTTAAATCTAACAAGATTTGCTTAAATCTAACAAGATTTGTTTAAATCAAACAAGATTTGCTTAAATCTAACAAGATTTGTTTAAATCAAACAAGATTTGCTTAAATCTAACAAGATTTGTTTAAATCTAACAAGATTTGTTTAAATCTAACAAGATTTGTTTAAATCTAACAAGATTTGTTTGAATCTAACAAGATTTGTTTAAATCTAACAAGATTTGTTTAAATCTAACAAGATTTGTTTAAATCTAACAAGATTTGTTTAAATCTAACAAGATTTGTTTAAATCTAACAAGATTTGCTTAAATCTAACAAGATTTGTTTAAATCTAACAAGATTTGCTTAAATCTAACAAGATTTGCTTAAATCTAACAAGATTTGCTTAAATCTAACAAGATTTGTTTAAATCTAACAAGATTTGTTTGAATCTAACAAGATTTGTTTAAATCTAACAAGATTTGTTTAAATTTAATAAGATTTGTTTAAATCTAACAAGATTTGCTTAAATCTAACAAGATTTGTTTAAATCTAACAAGATTTGTTTAAATCTAACAAGATTTGTTTAAATCTAACAAGATTTGTTTAAATCTAACAAGATTTGTTTAAATCTAACAAGATTTGCTTAAATCTAACAAGATTTGCTTAAATCTAACAAGATTTGCTTAAATCTAACAAGATTTGTTTAAATCTAACAAGATTTGTTTAAATCTAACAAGATTTGTTTAAATCTAACAAGATTTGCTTAAATCTAACAAGATTTGCTTAAATCTAACAAGATTTGCTTAAATCTAACAAGATTTGTTTAAATCTAACAAGATTTGTTTAAATCTAACAAGATTTGTTTGAATCTAACAAGATTTGTTTAAATCTAACAAGATTTGTTTAAATCTAACAAGATTTGTTTAAATCTAACAAGATTTGTTTAAATTTAACAAGATTTGCTTAAATCTAACAAGATTTGTTTAAATCTAACAATATTCGCTTAAATTTATCAGGATTTGCGTTATTATAACAGGATTTGTTTAAATTTAACTACATTTGAATGAATCTAAAAATATACATAAACCGATCAATATTTGCTTATATCTAGATTTGCTTAAATTTAGATTTGCTTAAATTTAGATTTGCTTAAATTTAGATTTGCTTAAATTTAGATTTGCTTAAATTTAGATTTGCTTAAATTTAGATTTGCTTAAATTTAGATTTGCTTAAATTTAGATTTGCTTAAATTTAGATTTGCTTAAATTTAGATTTTCTTGAATCTAGATTTGCTTTTAATATAGATTTGCTGAAATCTAGATTTAGATTTGCTGAAATCTAGATTTGCTGAAATCTAGATATGCTGAAATCTAGATTTGCTGAAATCTAGATTTGCTGAAATCTAGATTTGCTGAAATCTAGATTTGCTGAAATCTAGATTTGCTGAAATCTAGATTTGCTGAAATCTAGATTTGCTGAAATCTAGATTTGCTGAAATCTAGATTTGCTTAAATCTAGATTCAAGAAAATCTAGATTTCAATAAATTTAGATTTGCTTAAATCTAGATTTGTTTAATAATTCTAGATTAGCTGAAATCTAAAATGAAGTTGAGTAAAACTACCGTATGCATAAATAAGTTGCCGTAAGTTGCAAATATACGAAGATTTGAATAAAACTATCATGAGTTGCCTAAATTTATTTACAGTTTCATTAATATATCAAGATTTGCAAAAAAAATACGAATATATCAATGTTTATATAAAGATTTTGCATGAATAGTTGTATCAATTCACAATTTGTTCTATTTATATTAGTGCCAGCAATAATAAAAACAGCAAATCTATTTATAGAGACGTTAATACAAACAAGTGAATATGTGGAAGTTAAGTGTTACTCATTGTATAATTCACAAGCAACAAATAGGGTACGTTCGTATATTGTGTTACATTCAACAGACGAGGTCATTAAACCTCTTGTTGTTGTTGTGTCTGCAACAAACTATTGTGCCAGGCTATTGTGTCTGGGGTTCGAGACCCAGAGAAAAGCTATTGTAGGAATGAATACACTAGTACAATGAATAATGTTTCTTATTCATTGTACCTATTAGTGGTAAGTTAATTAAGATATTATCTATTCAAATATAATATGGACAAAATAACAAAAGTCTATCATATTTATAATCTAAGTAGGCACTTATCATGATAAATTAATTAATTATTTTATCTGCCTGGTATCGGTTCTAGATGATCAATCTAATCAGTTTACTAGGCCTATTCAGAACACCAGACACCGGGAAATACCATGTTAGTGTGAACAAACTAGAATTTAATTGACGAGTTAGCTGCTGTTACCGGTCACAGACAACAACAATCAGAGGAGATCTAAGTGTAGAGCTGAACTTTCACGTAAGAAAACAGTAAATTCATTTATTGAGCTGTTATTTCATAGATTAATGCGAACTCGATAGATAAAAAAATAACGAAGAAGACACTATGACAAATGCGAATCAAGTTGTTATACCGTATGACCCATGGAAAAAACAATAAGCCTAGATAAGGTAAAACTAACGAACAATGTAGCACATATCTTCTACTACTGAAGTGATAGGATAATATGTACTACTTCACTCTCATTTTACAATAACAATTTGTTAATTAGTCTGAGTATATTTATTTTATTATTCCACTTCAATTTCGATTTTGATATTCGATTGAAGATTTTGTTTTGCTTCTATAAAATAGTAATTACCTTTGTTTTCAATTTTATTTTATAAGGTTTAAGAAGGAATCTTACGAAGATCTGAAATACACGTAGATTTACATTCACTGCCCTCGGGTTGGACAGGTTCAACTATGGTTACACGATAAACTTGAAATCAGTTATTTTATCAGTTGAGGCTCCGATCACCCAAATAAAGAATAATAAGTAACTATTTGTATAGGTGTTTGTTCACTCTTAAGAGCATGAATGGGATGATTGTTTGCAGGGAATTATATCCCAAGTACACACTATCGTTGAGTCAATGTTAATTAGTTGATTTGACTATATAATGCTATTACAAGCAACTCATTGTACTAATGGATTGTTTTACTTTGCAGATCTTTGAAATGGCGTCCAACCCACATAGTCTCGTTGAAAAAGAAGACGTAGCAACGACCCTTCTTGTTGATAAAGGAGAAGGAGCTGTTCTTGGTTCTTTCACAGTGAGGGATTTCTTGAAGAAAGGCGATAACTACACTTGTGCAGTGGCCATTGTTGATGTTGTCTACAATTGTGGTGGAGAATCATTTGAAACATCTTACGTGGTTAAAATAAATCCTCAAATGAGTGCTTTCCCTTCTGAAATGATGAAGACAATATTTGATAGAGAGATTGGATTCTATGAAGAAATCCTTCCTAAACTCAATCAAAAGTTGCAGGATGCTGGAGAACAAATGCTAAAATTTCCAAAGTTTTTCCACAGTGTGAAGGAGTCTGGCAGGCAGGTTATGTACCTGGAGAATTTACATTCTTCTGGCTACGTAATGCATTCTAAACAGGAGTCCTTAGATGAAGAACACACTCTTATGATTGCCAAAGAGATCTCTAGACTCCACGCTGCTTCTTACATGCTACTCAATGAGGAAGAGTTCAAATCGGACAAGTACGGTCAGTTCAAGAGAAAGTACACCTACATGAAAGAGTTGTTCGACTCTGAGGATGAATCCAGTGGGAAAATGATGAGGCAAATGTTCATGAGGTTACTGGACAGCACATCGAAGCTTCTAGGTTGTCTTCCTGACTATGAAGTGGAAGCTAAGTTCTTGAGGGAGAGCAAGGCGCAGTTATTTGCTGATGTTGTTAAGGCTTACAAGGCTCATGAACCTCACATTGTCATCACTCATGGAGATAGCTGGACTAATAATTTTCTCTTCAGGTAAATTTGCACTCTTCATTTCAAAATTTCCTAAAATCAATATGATTTCAATATCTTACGAAACATTAATTTTCATTAAGTAGACAACTTGTATTTAATTACTGATATCTAAGTATTCGATGAGATGGACATTCTGAGTTAATACCAGATCAGTCAGAATTTCAATTGAGAAATAATGGGCAATTGGAAATCATAAATGATGTCTGATTTAATTGAATAGGAGTAGCTGAATATTCATATTCCATAAAATATTTGGGTAACAATAGATAACTCCAGATTTATGAAAATAATTGAAATGATACAAACAGATAAATTAAATGATACCAATCAGAAAAATCATTTCAAAGATACTTTTTCAATACATTATGCTCATTATATTAATGTTCACTTTCTTAGATATGACAAATATTATTAACTCAGTTCTGTTTCAGGTACACACCTAACGGAAAAGTGGTCGACTGCAGAATTTTGGATTTCCAGCATTTCAGAGTAGGTTCCGGGGCCCTGGATTTGAACCATCTGCTCTTCACCTCCGTATCCTCTGACAGCAGGAAAAGAAACTTGGAAAGCATTCTCCAACTGTACCACTCTTCTTTTGCCGACATTTTGGTCCAATCGGAAGTTGCGATACCTTTCTCGGAACTGGACCTCGAGAAAGAATTTTACGCCAAACACAAGTACGGACTCTTCATGACATGTGTGAAGGTACCAACTCTACTCATGACTTCTGAAGAACCAGTGAAGATCGGAGATATGAAGAAGGTAGAGAAGATGGAAGAGATTATGAAACTGAAGGCTGAATTTATGAAGAAGAAGGTGGGGAATGTGGAAGAGCTAATGAAGATCCAGGGGGATTTGATGATTGAGAAGATGATGAAGAGCCCACTGCTTAAATCTCGCTTTTTGGATTCTTTTGACGAGTTTAGAGAGATGGGAGCATTTAATGTTGAAAATAATCACTGTTATACAGGCTAAGGTAAAAAATGTATTTTTAAATTGATTATATTTATTCAGCATAAACAACGGAATTATAATTAAAATAAATTAAATAGGGATAATTTAAGGACTCATTTGGTAAGAAATTCAATGGACCTAACAGAGAAATTGCCAGTGCTGTATTAGAGGATTTTAGATTCGCAGCTAGGATTTGTATTTTTATATCATATTTATCCTTTACTAACACTGCTTGTATCCTTAAATACATACTATTCAATGAGCTTCCTAATGCTATCACCATTTCTTAGATGGATTTTTTCATGGAGCTACTCCCCTTGACTTCTTCTGTGAAGTTCTTTGTACTTATTTTGTTTTAACGCTAAGATTATAGCTAATAGTCTTGTCTCACTATATATCAATTAATCTTATTATTTATTCTCATTTATTTATAGTATATCCTCTATATTTATAGTATACTTTATACTCCTTTTATAGTATATACGTCCTTCATAATCTACTCGCATTTATTTATAGTGTATCCTCTATATTTATAATATAGTATTTATTCTTTATTTATAATATATCCCCTATAATTAATCATATTTATGCTAAATCATCTTCTTTAAACTGTGAGTTTTCCAATTAAAGAAGCATCAAGTCTCATGAACATCTATTGAGTGTCTGCAACATTTGCATCATTTAAATTACATGCAAGAACCTATAGCGGCTATTAAACATTTTTGCTATTAAAATATCAATACCAAAAATGAGGAGAATAATACGTGACTAAATTTGATCACAAATATGATAAAAGGCTAATACCTAATTCCATACCGATAAATAATTCTTAACAATAAATAATTCCTATAAAAAGATATCTAATACTAGATCAATAACTTTTTTTCTGAATATATGTTTTTTTTTATTGTACTCACCTTACATCATATTCCAAAAATCGAATACTTATAATATAGTTTTTATTATCTTATTAGTAAAAAACAGTTCCTTAGATATAGTTAACTCCTATCATTTTATTCATAATATCCTATTCTTAATTTCCTATTCCTATAATAATTTATTTAGAATACATTAACCCCACTATCAATGCAATTCCTTAAATTCCATATTCAATTCCTAATATTCCATGCCTATTCCTTAAAGCCTATTATTCCATGCCTATTCATAAAAGCCTATTATTCCATGCCTATTCCTAAAAGCTTATTTTTCCATGCACATTCCTTAAAGCCTATTATTCCATGCCTATTCCTAAAAGCTTATTTTTCCATGCCTATTCCTTAAAGCCTATTATTCCATGCCTATTCCTAAAAGCCTATTATTCCATGCCTATTCCTTAAAGCCTATTATTCCATGCCTATTCCTAAAAGCTTATTTTTCCATGCACATTCCTTAAAGCCTATTATTCCATGCCTATTCCTTTCCAAACACGGATGCGGAAGAGAGATCCCCAAATGATTTCTGTCAATTCCAGTCTGCCTCGAGAAATTTTCATCAATATCCTGTCTATCAAAACTATATTATATTGTTAGCAAATTATTATGTTATATCTTTCAAATAATTGAGGAAAACTAGTAATTAGTAATAACAAAATAGAAATGGAATAGAGGCTTCGAAAGCATATTGACGATTATAATGTTCATACAGAAATAATATGCTATCAAAATTGAAAAAAACAAACAAATTCAAAAGAGAATATTTTTGATTGGAGACAAATTAATAATATGCATTAGAATTTAACTCAGGCCATGTAATAATAAGGGTTGTGACAATATGCTCTTAAAATCATAGATCTTAAGAATATCACAGACGAAATGAAATGGTATCGAATGCTATATACCGCTGGTGTAGAACCATTCAATACTCTTTAATTCAATCCATCTAGAATATTTTCAGGATCTATGCTTTTAAGTGCGTATTGTCACAACTTTAGTAATAATGAATTTCTTTAATATTATTTATGTACTTGTACCTTATTTTAATCTATTGATAAAGTGTTTATATCAAACTTGTGATGGGACAACATGTCCCACCAGTCGTGTACATCACAGACTGTTGGGACAATATATCCCAATAGAATGTGAATGATACTAGTGGGACATGTTAGCCCATTCGGCGCGAAAGGGTTAAATTATTGATATTTTCTTTTCATGATTCGCACGAATGGTTAAAGCTGTGCAATTTATCTCAAAATTGAAAGAGTATGGACTACAGAGTTACTAACACTAAAATTGACGGGAAACATAAAATGGCCAGACATGCCGTATTAATTTCGATTGCGTTAAATAGAGATGTTACTTCAATATAACATTTCAGACACTATCTTCGGAAATGATAGCTGAAAAAAATAAGCATTTTTAATATATGAAGAAAATGCGAATGTATTTCAATTTTTATCTCCGTAGGTAGATTTTTCTGCGTCTTAGTACCGTAATTCTCCAAAGTGTTTGATAGAAATGAATTGGTAGTTCCTACCTTTGACTTTTCTAACGAGGTTATTTAATTCCAGAGACACACTAACCCACTTATGTCTGCGAAATGAAATTGATGATCTGAAACTGAAAGGCGGAGAGGGATGGCCTCACACGGCGATGTAGTCCTCGGATGGGTAAAATGTATCGGTGCCTCTTAGAGCTTTCGGAATTAAATTTAAAGGAAGCTTAGAACTGTAAATTGAAAAATATTTATTTTTTATTTGAATCTTAATAACGTACGTAATATATCAATGTAATTAAATTGAGCCAAAAATTGAAATAATCACTTCATATATACTATATAGCTTACAGAATTATATATAACTTATCTTCTATAGACCAAAAAGAATAATGACGCTATATTATATAAAAACACACCCAATGAGTATAACATCTAAAATTATAAAATTAATTTTCAAATTAAGTTTGCTGTACTTTCATGAGCTTGGTAACTATCATTTGGAAATCAGTAAAACTTTTATTACGGAATAGAAACTTAATTTCTAGAATAAACATAATTTACCTACTCAATAAAACCATAAAACCCAAATTAATTGAATAATATTATTTGTATTCAAATCAACAACAAGAATTAGTATTTCAATAATAGTTTTTACTGATAAATAATAATAAATAGTGATTGGACAATTAATTTCAATTTCTTCAAAGTTTTCTTAATCTGATCTAAAGTTGATATATAGTACGAAAATCTCCGTCAAATTCTAAATTTCACAACAATTGTTCTTATTTTAGCTCACTATCATAACTTAGTTTAAGAATCATTTTATGAAGAGATCACAATCTTCTTATTCCTATAAAAAATGCTAAAGAGAGTATGGAAAGTTATTGAAGTATTCAACACTTTTTTTTACTCCTGACTGTTGAACCTCTCAATCATGTTTGACACACTAGTGGTATTGAACAAGCCGTAAGTTTTCATCTCCTCCAAGCTATCCAGGAGTCTTGGCTTCAACAAGGGACTGTCCTTCATCCTCGAAGCAACAACCTCGCCATGTCTCTTAACTCCTTCTTCGAAATCTTCTCCCAAGAAGTTTTCTAAGCTCGGTGCATCTTCAGGTTTCAAAAGCACAGTTGGGACCACAGCGCATGCCATCAACAAGCCAAAAGTATGTTTATCGTGAAATTCCCTCTTCAGCTGTGCTTGGGTGACCGGCATCGGTATTCCAGGTTTGCTGAGAACGCTGGCAAAAGTAGCATAGTAAGTATCGAGAATAGACTGCAAGTTTTCTTTACGGTAACTACTCGTGACACTGGTGAACAGGAGGTGGTTCAGATCAAAACCACCAGTAGAGACCTTGTACCCTTGCAAATCTAGAATTCTGCAGTCCACTGGTTCTCCCTTGGAGTATCTGAAATATATGTACATTCTTAGTCCTTTCATAAACGGAAATGGAATAAAAATTGATTTGATTAACATTATCTAATTTAGCACGAAGATTTATTGTGAGGTCAATTTCAACCCAACATTTTGCATTAAATTATAAAAGTACATAATGATAAAAAATTTGTAGGCAATGTTTCTTTTTGAATAAAAATATAAAAGAAAATACCTCTCCCACATAAAGTAAAAGCAAAAGATAGATTTCAGAACAATATACAAATCATCAGTGGCCGAGGACTAGTGATGCAGTGATATCTCTGACACCGATAGGTATGAACGTTGTCACAAAGCAAGTTATTCGAGGTTAGATTTCAGTTTGAGTAATTTTGGTCCCACTTTGCATCCACGGGTTGATTCATATAAAATTTAGGGCTACACAATGATAATCTGTTTTTCATAAAATACGGTTGTTTTCATTTACTATTTTGCAAATAAAATTAAAAATATAATAATAATCACATTTCCTGTATCTTACTTGAACAGAAAATTGTTGTTCCAACAATCTCCATGTGCCAAGACAACGAAAGGCTCTTTTGGAGCCTTCGTTTTGAAAATGATATCTATAAGGTCATCAGAATTTTCTTTCAAATACTGAACAGCATAATCGTAACCAGATATGCCATCAATCAACTTAGTAAAGTTATCAATAGTCATTGAAAACATTTTCTCCATATCAAGATTGTTGGACAGCTCAAAAACATCTTTCATGAATGGATATTTCTTTTTGAAATTGTTGTATTTGTCAGCCCGAAATTCCTCTTGGTTGAGGAGCATGAAGGAGGAGGAGTGAAGTCGTGCGATTTCTTTTATTATCAGCAAAGTGTGTTGTTTATCCATACTCTCATATCTGGAATGCATCCTGTATCCTGATGTCCTCAAATCTTCCATGAAAATGACTTGTTTTCCTGGTTCAGTTACGCTGTGAAAATGCTTAGGGACCCTCAGTTTATTTTCTCCGGATTTCTCCAGATAATCATTTAGTTGAGGCAGGATATCAACGTAGAAACCAGTTTCCCTTTCAAATATAGCCGTCATCATGTCCGCTGGAATTCCAGGTGTCATTGGATTTAGCTTCACAACGTAGGACGTGTTGCTCTCTTTACTATTCTTGGAATAGGTTACGACAACACTTGATACTACGCATGCGTAATTGTCTCCTGATTTAGTGAAATCCTTCACTTCGAAGGACTCTAGCTGAACTCCGTTACCCTTGTCTTTGCAAAGTGTTATTTCAACATCTTTTCGGAGCACTAAATCCTTCGGATTGAGTTTGGAAGGAGTTTCAGTCATCTTGGTGAAGTAATCTGCAAGAAAATAAATCATTAAACTCACATTATAATCTTTAACTTCTGTTATTCTACACGGTGCTATTTCTTCAGCTTAGTCTGTTAACACGATCAGTGAGGTCTCATCGGGCATAAGTTTATGGTGGTCAGTAATCTCTAATTATTACGCCTTTTCAATTTCCTGTGGATTATTTGAAAATAATTTACCCAATATCTCTAGATTTGTTATTTGAGTAGATAATTCTAAAAAGTGGCAAGTGATTCTCACCAAATCCTCTATAGCATATTATTAGTTATCCTGTCCCTAAAACTATTAAAAAACGTATATTTTCAATTTTAGGAATGGGTAGCAGTAGCAGTTTAGAATTAGCGTAATAGTTTAGACAGCTACATATTGTGAAAAGTAGGCTATAAAATAAAAGAGTATTTCTTCATGTCCTAAGTCACATGCATCTTTCCCACGGAGAAATAAAAGATTGAATGATTGTAGAAGAGAGCTTAGAGATTCTTCTTCTAATAATAAATGAACCTTTAACTATGGGAAATGTACAGGGCAATTAGTGCTTTATGGCTTTAACCCGTACACGGTCGCTCAACTTTTTTATGTGGTGTAGTTTAGGAATAAGAAATCCATAATCTTTTAAGTTGAATCTCTGTTCAAATTTAATTCCCGCCAATCAAAAAGATACAAATATACCAAAAAAATCTCTGGAATAGTAGAGCATAATGCCTTCATAATTCGAAGACCTAACGTAGCATAGTAAATAAATAAACAAGTATACTAAGTTTCGAAATCAAGTTGTTCCAGTCTTCAGAAACGATGTAAGCAAATGACGTCACACATAGTATTGTAAAAGTGAGAAAAAACATAGGTGCGGCCAAGTAAATAGATAGGATATGTCAATAAACAATATGTTTGGTTAGCTTACAAAATACCTCCATGTTAAAACAGTTGAGTTATAATCGACTATTAACCCTATAAAGTTCATGGAATACTTGCGTGCCATGTTATGTTTTCTTTAAATATACCATCTGTGTCGGGATATGGATGGTATAATGCAATAAATTCCATAGGAAAAATTATTTACATTATATTATCGAAGAAAATTGACATAATAATGGTTTAAAAACAAAGGAAATTATTTCACTCTATATAGATAGCTAGGTTATATCCAAAAATTACGAAAACATTATTTCTCTCCAAAGGTACCTAGTTTAAAAGTAATTTGTTAAAATCTATTTTTTAAATACCTAGGTATCATTCTGGCAGCTTGGTACTTAAAAGTTGGCTTATTGACAAACTTAAAGTTGAAAAATGAAAGTTGGAAGCTTGGCTATTTACATATAAGGCCTATGTACGGTTGTACCTTCAATGAAACACTCAAATGACCCTCATCTAACATATAAACCTGATAGTCTATTGTAAAAGGTTATTTGATGCACATTTTGACAATTGAAATTTTCATTAAAAATTCTTATTTAATCAGATAAATACAAATTTGCCTTAAATGCTTCTGTCACCTTTGCTCTACTGAAGGATTTGAAGGCTATTAAGTAGAATATTGTTAGTGTATAGAATGTAAAACGTAATAAAACACAATTTTATGTTAATTCCAATGAAAATGCACATTTAACTAAAAAATAGCGCAGTTCTTATTTAAAAAAATTGAAACACCCTGTGTGACGTCATTCGTTTCATCTCAGTCACGTCTTAGTTGTATTTTCAGATGTTCCAATTTTGTACTTAGCATACTTTACTATTTATTTACTATGCAACGTAGTTTCTATAGTGATTAAAGTACAGAATATAAGAAAATAACCATTTGACCAATAATTAGATCACCTTTTTCGAGCTAGATCATCCGCACTATGAAACTACCATCCGCACTACAGATGTAACCAAATCGACATTAAAGTTTGGGATAAATCCTATCAATACATAATTAGTAGAGGTTTTCCCCTAATCACCAGGTATGTCATCAATCAGCTTAGTAAAGTTTTATTTGATCACCAGTCTTAAAAAAATTGATAGTATGAAGATGCGCAAATATAAAATGATGGTTTTGAAGAGTCTATTCTCTAAGATTTGATTAGAGTTTTAATATGAACTTGTCCGAGGCCAAACAGTCGCCAGGTTAGTGATTTTACTTTCAACTACTACGTGAGTAGATTTAACTATCTTTATGTACAATGTAAGTACATTTTTCTTTAAAAAAATAATTATTGGCAACTACCATGAACAACAAATATTTTTTTTTGCTATCACGTTCAGGTGTTCTGTTTTTCGTTCTATATTCTTAGAAAAGTAGAATGAATGTAAATTAATCATTAACTTACCTGAATTATTTCGTAACCAAAGGAATATCAATACAATGAAATAACCACTAACAACAATCAAAGGGTGTTGTATGAGCTACGTTTCGCTATTGAGACACTACTGGTATTTATGTTTTCATCATAGTTGATGTCCTTCATTGTTATTGCAAGTCATACCTACAGATAAAGAAGATAGTGATAAGCAAGGTGGCAGATGTACGATGGGACACAGTGGAATGTCAGAAGTCATTGCATTTCTATACAAACAATTTACTTTGATGAATAATGAGCCTTAAGAGGTCTGCCCATAAGGTCTACTTTACTCCAATGTTAATTAAAAATACATCACTTTAATGAATAGATAATGAAATATGACTGATAATGATTATCAGTCTGATAGACAAGAAAATGATCCAAATGATATTTCAATTTAAACACACAAATCGGTATTGTGATCTAATGTCCATGAAAAAATTGGGGAAATCATAAAATGGGATAAACGTAGTGGGTCCGGATAGAGATTACCGGTCCTACCGCCGAAAACACTTTCGCTGCACGACACTTTTACTAGAGTACATTTAAGAGGAACAATTCCCTGGCATCGGTAGAACCATCGCAAGACTTAAAGCTATGAAGAATATCCTCCCAATCCGGCGGGGAGATAAAACCTTGAAGAGTGACTAAATCGTGACACTCCATGGGACAACATAATGTTTCCGACAGCAGAGATTGCATTCTCTACGACAGAGTCAAAGTCATAGTAGAAGATTAGACTACATTATTGTGAACCAGCAAATGGAGTAAATTGTAGATTTTGGAACTTGTAGAGTTGTTATTCTACGAGCCAGCAGAACACTACAACTGTACCATCACCACCGGTACTGAAATTTCAAATAGTTTCTGTCCCAGTCAATTTTAGCAAAGTTTCTACTTCTCACCTCCAAATGGCCTCAATGCCTAGTGAACACTCTTTTGGCGTAATCGGTGAAAGGGTCAAGCACTCGATCTCTAATGTTTGATCTCATGCTGTATGTGAAACACCATCTTAGTCATTAATGGAATTATATACCACTATTAATTTAGGACACTGAATCTTACGTCTGATTGATAATTCACTTAATTAGAATACATTCAATTTAAACTTTATTTGCATTTTGTTGCCTTTGCGATTTGGTACGATAATGAATTGGAAGATTATATTTAAATAATTTGATTATTTATTTGACAGGTAACGTAAGCAGTAAAATAAACAAATTGTATATTATTTGTTCTAGCATGAATCTTAATCCACTTAGTAAAACGGCTGCTCGGCATTATTTAAAAAAAAAACAATCTACCATGAAACTGAGAGAATTTGAATGTGAAACAAACAAATCACAATTAAATAATTATATAAAAAGATAAATAAAAGGAAAGAGAGAAAAAGAAACTCAACAATAGTTTATTATAAAATTTACAAAAAATGACCCATTCCTATTTAATTCCTATTATTGCAATATAAACTCATAAATAGCTTTAATAATTCTACAATACATCTTACCTATACACCAATGAGAATAATATAACTTATTCAATGAAATTCAATCAGAGATGAAAAGGTTTATGATATTTAAGAACATTTATTGAAATTAAAAAGATTTATACCCAAAGGGATAAATATTTTATCAAGAGGTTTATTCACAACCAACGATGTCTAGGATTCTAGAAACGATTTTCTAATTACCCAGAAACTACAATCAACGTTGAATTGAAAAAACCTTTTTGAAAACCTTTCTTCTAATAATTATTGCTCCTATAATTAAAGACTTAGTTAACTAGTTACACATGGAAAACTGAAAATAATTTGAAGACTTTTTCTATATTAAATCTTTATTATATTAAATATATTTTGTCTTCTCAACAAAACAATAAAGACCAAAAAATTTGAATAATGAATGTTCAAATTTACCGTAAAGACCGTTGCTCAAATAATAATGTTTAAGGTTAATAAAATAAATAAAAACACTTCAAAGAAGTCCTTCATTTCTTTAAGTTTTCTTATTATAAAATATATTGAATCAACATTTTCTTATTTTAACTATTTTAACTATTTTGAAGCTGGAACGATACATTTGTGGAGAGTATGATTTGTTAAATCTCAGTTCAAGATAAACAATGTGTTAATCTCCATATATTAATAAGGTGACTAAATATGCCCAAAAACGCATTGTAGCCTAACTGAAGTTTCCAAAATTCTGTATCATTTGTCCTAAGAGAGCAAGAGGAGCTGAGTCACCTTATTTATCAAAATTGTAGATCAGAATTTGGTAATTGTAGTTTAGATTGCCATAACCAAATTCTTCTTTAAGATATTGCATCGGAAATCGGAATACATATGTATCAGTTTGTCCATCTGTTCTATAAATGGTGGTACATATGTGTATACAGCGATATATACTTTTTCAAAATACAGTATGAGAAACAGTAGGATTTTTTAAAGAAAGGATAGTGTAATTCTCTTACTTTTCTATTCTTGACTGTTGAACCTCTGAATAATGTTTGACACACTTGTGGTATTGAACAAGCCGTAACTCTTCATCTCCTCCAAGCTATCCAGGAGTCTTGGCTTCAACAAGGGACTGTCCTTCATCCTCGAAGCAACAACTTCACCATGTTTCTTAATCCCTTCTTCGAAATCCTCTCCTAAGAAGTCTGCCAAGTTCGGTGCATCTTCAGGTTTCAAAAGTATTGCTGGGACAATAGAACATGCCTTCAACAAACCAAAGTTGTGTTTATCGTGAAATTCCCTCTTTAGTTCTGCTTGGGTGATCGGCATCGGTATTCCTGGCTTACTGAGAACGCTGGCAAAAGTAGCATAGTAAGTATCGAGAATAGACTGCAAGTTTTCTTTACGGTAACTACTCGTGACACTGGTGAACAGGAGGAGATTCAGATCGAAACCACCAGTAGCGACCTTGTAGGCTTGCAAATCTAGAATTCTGCAGTCAACTGGTTCACCCTTGGAATATCTGTGGAAAATAGAAATATTTTGAGTCACTTTTTTAAAAGGAAATGGTTAGAAAGGTTATTATTAACCTTTTCAATTTAGTTTATTTAAAATTTGCCAAGTACAACGTGGAAAACATAATAAAGGAAAATAATTATAACTTTAATTTTAAACCGCTTAAGAAGCTCTTTTTTCATGAATTTCACTTTTCCACGTAATTACAAATGATTAGACAAACACGAAGGTGATAAATGGTAAGATACTCGTATTATCAGCATTTATTCAGATACATTGGTAGTACATCTCTCCAGTCATGAGATGCACAACTATTTGAGTACATGAAGGTGAATGTCTCACTATAATCAATTGGCTGTAACCCTCAGCGACTTAGCCGATATGCAAGTTTAGAACCTCGTCCACCTTCGTACAGAGTGACAAGCCCCGTCAATACAATAATACCTTACAATTATTTGCTTCATGTCTTTTCTTTTATTTCAATAGAAACTGGTGATATTTACACTTATGAAAGTGGAAATATCTAATAAACGTTTTTATATATAAAAATCATTTCGTAACGTCGATTTGTTAATTTTTTAAATTTTTTAGTAAGAGCAGGTCAGTGGCTAGGTTAGTAAGCAATATTTTGAGGGCTAGGTTACTAAGGTTAATGCAATTTTATATTATAATAAACACAATTCATACATCTTACTTGAACAGGAAGTTGTTGTTCCAACAGTCCCCATGTGTGAAGACAACAAAAGGCTCTTTTGGAGAATTGTTATCGAATATAACATCTACTAAGTCGTCCACGTTTTCTTTCAAGAATTCAACAGCATACTCGTACCCAGGTATGCCATCAATCAGATTAGCCTTGTTTTGAATAGTCAGTGAATACATCTTCTTCATATCCATATTACCAGAGAACTCCAAATGATCTTTCGTATACGGATATTTCTTCATGAAATTATTGTATTTGTCAGCCCGAAATTCCTCTTGGTTGAGGAGCATGAAGGAGGAGGAGTGAAGTCGTGCGATTTCTTTTATTATCAGCAAAGTGTGTTGTTTATCCATACTCTCATATCTGGAATGCATCCTGTATCCTGATGTCCTCAAATCTTCCATGTAAATGACTTCTTTTCCTGGTTCAGTTACGCTGTGGAAATGCTTAGGGGCCCTCAGTTTATTTTCTCCTGATTTCTCCAGATAATCATTCAGTTGAGGCAGGATATCAACGTAGAAACCAGTTTCCCTTTCAAAGAGAGCCGTCATCATAGCCCGAGGCATAGCAGCTTTCATTGGATTTATCTTCACAACGTATGACGTGTTACTTTCTTTACCATTTTGGGAATAGGTTACGACAACACTTGTTACTACGCATGCGTAATTGTCTCCTGATTTAGTGAAATCCTTCACTTCGAAAGATTCCAACTGTACTCCATTGCCCTTGTCCTTGCAAAGTGTTATTTCCACATCTTTTCTGAGCACTAAATCCTTTGGGTTTGGCTTGGAAGGTGTTTCAGTCATCTTGATTGTATTATCTGCAAAAAGATATATATACATTAGGATCTTTTGTTTCAGTGAGACCAGTGAGGTTGAAATGCATCTCATGAAGCATAATCAGATGTGAAATCATATCACCATCGTGCATTATATAAGTTACAAAAAATATGTTTTAAATCAAAATGTGTATGATAATGTAGGTAGAATCTAATTTGCAGTTTTGTTTATTTTCGTGTGGATGAATTACAAATATAATTGATGAAGGCAAAAAATAAATTCTTATGGAGTACAATTCTCTAGGCAAACCTGGTGCATTATGTGGAATGATATTAGTGAAAATTTGAAGTCTAATTCTAGTATTTGAAAATTCAAAAATTCTTATAAATCCATCTGCTTGCTATCCAGTAACACTTGTCTTTTGTTTAGGTATACTATTCTATACGTTTTTTTTAAACTGCGTATGTAAGTCCATCATGTATTAGATTTTTATTCTATATAGGTTGACCTAAAAGGTTTTAAGTTATCGGATCCTATTGTTTCCTATGTATAATTTGTTAATTTTTGTTATTTAGTCAGTGTTAGAGAGTAATCCAGGCTCTCTCTAATAGGTAATCGTTCTATAAGTATTCAATACATGTATTTGTAAAGGTATAAAATGGCTAGAATTGAAAACCTTAAAACTAAATAACAAATTAACAAATACCAAGATCATCTTAATTCAAATTACTTCAGATTCACTTATTTCAGTAACCTTCCATACTAGTATCGTGAACAAATTGACATTAATTCAAATTTAAAAATACCTAATTATTTGAAGTTTATCTCTGCTAACTATTTAGGCCATATGGGCTGGTTCGTGCGAACCAGCTTCAACCCTAATCAGACTGACAAAATTTAAGTCTCTATAGAGACTGAGTGCGTAGAATTCGCTACACATTTGTTATTTAGGGAACCAGAGGCTTGAATTCAATAATTTTTTCGTCAGTTTGTAGCTTTTATCACATAGATCTACTGTGCAAAATTTAAAATACCCACGATTGATAGGAACAAAGTTATTACATTGAATGTATTCTGTATGAACTGTGTACGTTATACTTGCAGTGGGGGTGAAATTGGGGCTGACAAATTCTTGAGGTAGTTTGTATGTGAGCTACTTGCCTAGTCACTGTCATTCCGACGACATTTAATTGCAAATAATAACTATAAATTAGTAAATATAATTAATTCTGTTAGTAATTGTTATAAATGAAAAAGATTAAAATACTAAACATTCATGTATCTCCTGTTCTAATTGATTGCTTGGTGCGTAGCGACATCTGGCAACTATGTATACGTCTCTCAACTATGTATTCTCAATGAATTATAGAATTATATTCATATTCATGCCTGGCAGGCTGGCATAATGTTCTAGTTGGCATATGAGAAAAAATTAGAGTATGACCATTTACAAATAAATCTAATAAAAAAAGTGTCATGAAATCTTAGTTGATTCAAACCATGTACAAATATTTAATAGCTGCTATAAGGTCCTGTCGAGCTCAAACTCTTCAGTCAGTCTTTTAAGGGTTAGAGAAAAAAGTCAATTACTTTTATTCTATTCAATTACTTATATTTTATTAAGCAGATTGGAATATAGTTTGTTTTCATGAGTTTCAATTTTTAACGTAATTACACAAGATTAGACAGAAGGAAAGGTGGCAATTGGAATAAATTCGCATTAATAGCACATATTCAAATATATTAGGCGTGTGTCCGAGCTCCCTTGACGCATAAAATGCGCTAGGGTGTACCGAACACTCTACACTCCCCATTCATATAACAGTGATTTAAAAGAACTATTCTTTTATCTCCTCATGTAGATTTAAAATTTGAATAATTTTTTCTTATATATATTACTTATGAATATGTATATACAGATTTTTACTCGACACTCCCAATCCATTTCTAAAAACTATTTTCGTATCTTTGCGTGTATATTTAATTTTTTTTAATTTCTCTCTTAAATTTATTACCAATGAATGTGTAAATACAGATTTTTTTTAAAAAAAAACTGAAGAACTGATTCATTAGTTTTTTTAATAGCTTCAATGAGAGGCTCATCCAAATTAGTCCCTAGGTAAGAGAGTGAACTCTAGATCGGGTCAGGTCTGTAGAGTTAATTGGCCTTATGTGAGATACTTTCTATAGAACAACTAAATTTGAAACGTGTTGTGAACTATTGCCATCAACAGTTTATTACTATTTCCATAGATATAAAAGTGTTATTGGTTTCATCGTTATATTTAAGAAAGTAGCACTTGTTTAAATAGTTCTTGGCATAAAAAAATTAAATACGCAACTTCAGTATTTATTTAAGTTTAGAACGATAGATATGGCGGCACCGATTCATTTTTCGTTGATTTTTTAAAGTTTAGCAACATTATCAATGTTGAGGGAATTAATGTATTTGCCCTGTGATAGGTTAATTATTTATGTTAAATCTTCATTTTTTGTAAAAAAAGAAGTAAAAGTATGTAACTATGCTACGAATTTTTAAGATATTATTCGATCAATTTCTTAAATAATTTTTTCTTATTGCTTCTCATTAACTTCTGTAATCTTTACATCGTTTTTTATTACTGTATGAACACAAAGTAAATAAGTACACAGTACACTATATAGTTGATGATGTGACAATATGCTTTATAAATCATTGATCTTATGAATATCACAGACGAAATGAAATGGTATCGAATACTATATACCGCTGGTGTGGAACCATTCAATACTCTTTAATTCTCTCCGTCTGTAATATTCTCGGGATCTGTGATTTTAAAAGCATATTGTCCCTGCCCAAGTTATGATATTGTTAATAAAATAATATTTTATACGGGGCATGTACCAACAGTGTAGATTCTAAATAATAAATTTACCTGGATTATTTTCGTAACGGACTGTAGTACAACAACGTAACCACTGAGAACAATCAAGCAGCCTTGTCTGAGATATGTTTCACACTTTGGAGTTTGTACCCCACTGGTGGTCAGTTTTTGATTGTAGTTGATATCCATATCTGTTATTGCAAGACCTATTTAGAGATAAAAGAAGGTACTGATAAGCCAGGTGCCAGAGGTACGATGTGACTCAGTGAAAGGCCAGTTGTCATTGAGGTTATTTATTGTTATTCATTGATGGTTAATGATCTGGTTCAGGGCTTTATATAAGGTCTATGTTCTTACGTCTTTTCCTATGTGAGGGAAAGATTTATACAATTAATAGATTTTTATATATTACAGATAATTGTTAGTCTAATAGACACAAAACGATTCGTGGTTCAATATAAATTTAGGCACAGAATTCAGTTATGATCCTAAATATGTTTTGATAAATTCAAAAAATGATGAAGCATTTAATTAATACATATGAATATTTAAAGTCTAATATTTTTCATCAAAGTGCAGAGCAGCCTTCATTTTGATTGTTCTTTGTGTTTTGAATTTGTTCGAAATGCTTAGAGGTTCATTTGTGTGACAACTTTCAATATGTATTTGAAAAGCTTGAAGATAATTAATTGCTTAATACACTTTATATATAAATAAGAACAACTTTATTTGTTATAAGTTTGTCAGTCAAAAATATGATTGATACCATTTTATTTTCATATTATTGACGAGCATCTTACCTATGAATAAGAAACAAGATAACGTTCTTAGAGGATAAAAAACTGTTCATAAGTGATGTATTGAATTACTTATTGCGTTAATTGCTTTATAATGATTTCTTTACATGTTAGAAGATATATTAACTTCACGCTATTAACTTAGATATTCACTTCACGCTATTAACTTAGATATTCACTTCACGCTATTAACTTAGATATTAACCTCACGCTATTAACTTAGATATTAACTTCACGCTATTAACTTAGATATTAACTTCACGCTATTAACTTAGATATTAACTTCACGCTATTAACTTAGATATTAACTTCACGCTATTAACTTAGATATTAACTTCACGCTATTAACTTAGATATTAACTTCACGCTATTAACTTAGATATTAACTTCACGATAACTGAAATAAATAATAATTATATAGTTTCTTCTTATATTCTCGTGGAAAAAGTAGGAGGAGCTTAGCAAAAAGTCTGGTGGAAAGAATTAAAAAAATCTTACGTGTGTACGGCCCTTAAAAGGGAGTCTAAAATCGTGACTTTTTCAAAATCTCTCATCCTAAGAAAACTGGAAGGAAAACAGAAAATATGAGTCCCAACTATTATTTGAAATGTTACAAGGATCCTAAAACAGACTTATTCTTCGCCAGCATATAAACTCGTAGATTTTTATTATTTTGAAGTTTAAGAAAATATATATAATATCTTCAATTTCTCAAAAACTAATGCCTAAATCAAAAAAAGTCACACGAACAAAATGTGTTTATTTTCAAACACATTTTCAATACATAATATTATTAATATATATCAAATATGTAGTATATTCACACTCAACCCTAAGTCTCAAAATTTCTGAAATATTAAATTGAAGAACAAGGGAGCAATAATAACAACTATATCTCTCCATTTGTTGTATATTTCATGTCAATTAGGTACTTCCATAAGTTACAATTTGTTTATGTTAATGGTATTTAGATAATGGCAATGGTAGCAATTTATGATATATATCAGCCTT
This sequence comes from Caprella mutica, assembly GCA_947561585.1. Taxonomy (NCBI): domain Eukaryota; kingdom Metazoa; phylum Arthropoda; class Malacostraca; order Amphipoda; family Caprellidae; genus Caprella; species Caprella mutica. The sequence continues at coordinate 126,330 of CANNZV010000567.1, read as the reverse complement.
TTTTATTTGAATTAGTCAGACGCAATTGGTGAGTCAGTGGTCAAAATAATGTCTCGTCTTGCGGGACGCTCAGATCCTTATTTTTGGGTCACGTGACTATCAATCTAGCGTTAGTTTAATGGAAAAATAATATAACTGAAACAAAATAAGGTCTTACACCGTCTTCCTTAGCGTCCTGCAATCGCTGCAACACTTAAATTCCTCTCTCTAGAGTAGTTTATTATAACTATATGGTCAGACGTACGTTAGACTATTTCTTTGGTAAGTCTGCTCAGAAAGTCGTGGGGTAGTGTAAAAAATTCGTATATACAACATAAATTACAACTTACAATGGAAAAATCGAATAAAATATAAAATGGCTTGGCAGTTTTATATTTAATAAGCTTAGTTCCAATAAATAGAGTAATACATATATAGAGTTGTGTGTGCACACTTAGAGGTTTATATATAGATACTCACATGTTGATAATTACAGTTCCTGAAATTTACAAATTATAATTACAACAAAGAACTAAGCTAAATTAATGTAAGTTCTTATGACAAAATTATCAAATATTCTGTAATACATCTTACATGTATATAATTTATCTACCTACCAATCCAATAAAAATAAAATAATTGATAAGGTCAAATAATTATTAACAAAAAAATATTTTAAACTATATTTTCAATTGATTAATAGTAATAAGCAACTATCAAGTAATCTATTTCAATTTTTTTATTTCCAATATTTTGAATTTAATTTTAATAAATTGGGCATATCTCTCTGCGAATAATTAAGAATATTACAAATCATCTTATCTAAGTTCAATTTTCAAATCTCAGTTTAAGAAGTAATGTGTGTCATATTTTTTATGCAATGTTAACCTTTCTTGAAAATTTGAAAATTATTGTCAAGTTATAAATATGAGGTACCAAAAGAATATGGTAAAGAGAGTATGAAAATAATAGGATTTATAAAGTTAGGTTTCAGAAAAGTCAGTGTAATTATCTACATTTTTTTACTCCTGACTGTTGAACCTCTCAATCATATTTGGGACACTTGTGGTATTGAACAAACCGTAACTCTTCATCTCCTCCAAGCTATCCAGAAGTCTTGGCTTCAGCAGAGGACTATTCTTCATACTCGATGAAAGAAGCTCACGATATTTCTTAATCCCATCTTCGGAATTCTTCTCTAAGAATTCCTTTAAATTTGGTGTATCTTCAGGTTTCAGAAGCACAGTAGGAACTATAAGACATGCCTGCAGTAATCCGAAATTGAGTTTATCCAGAAATTCCCTCTTTAGTTCTGTTTGGGTGATCGGCATTGGTATTCCAGGTTTGCTGAGAACACTGGCAAAAGTAGCATAGTAAGTATCGAGAATAGACTGCAAGTTTTCTTTACGGTAACTACTCGTGACACTGGTGAACAAGAGGTGGTTCAGATCAAAACCGCTTGTAGAGACCCTGTAGGCTTGCAAATCTACAATTCTGCAGTCCACTGGTTCACCCTTGGAGTATCTGTGAAATAAATGTATATTCTGAGTCCTTTCATAAACGGAAATGGTATAAAAAGTATTTCGATTGGTATTATGAAATTTAGTTCATACGAAAATATGGCAATAACCAAATAAGGAAAAACCCTATCCACACATTAAAACAATCTGGATTTCATTTAATATCTTTGGTTTCATATATACAATTTTGTTACGATTTCCATTAATAAAATATAATAATTTAAAAACACAATTCATATAATCTTACTTGAACAGGAAGTTGTTGTTCCAACAGTCTCCATGTGACAAAACAACGCAAGGCTCTTTCGGAGATTTGATTTTGAAAATGACATCTAATATGTCAGCAGAATTTTCCTTCATGTACTCAACAGCATACTCGTAACCAGGTATGCCATCAATCAGATTTGCTGAATTCTGAATAGTTGGAGAAAACATTTTCTCCAAATCATTATCACTAGATGAATCAAATGCATCTGGTACATACGGGTATTTCTTTTTGAAATTATTGTATTTGTCAGCCCGAAATTCCTCTTGGTTGAGGAGCATGAAGGAGGAGGAGTGAAGTCGTGCGATTTCTTTTATTATCAGCAAAGTGTGTTGTTTATCCATACTCTCATATCTGGAATGCATCCTGTATCCTGATGTCCTCAAATCTTCCATGAAAATAACTTCTTTTCCTGGTTCAGTTACGCTGTGGAAATGCTTAGGGACCCTCAGTTTATTTTCTCCAGATTTTTCCAGATAATCATTTAGTTGAGGCAGGATATCAACGTAGAAACCGGTTTCCTTTTTGAACAAAGCCGCCATAGTTTCTATGGGGATTATAGCTCTCATTGGATTTAGCTTCACAACGTATGACGTGTTGCTTTCTTTACCATTTTGGGAATAAGTTACGACAACACTTGTTACTACGCATGCGTAATTGTCTCCAGCTTTTGTGAAATCCTTCACTTCGAAGGACTCCAACTGTACTCCATTGCCCTTGTCCTTGCGAAGTGTTATTTCCACATCTTTTCTGAGCACTAAATCCTTTGGGTTTGGCTTGGATGGAGAATCAGTCATTTTGTTCAAATGATCTGTAAAAAAATAATTATACATTAGAATTTTGTGTAAAAATAGCAAGAAAGTAATCGCCAAATCCATATGAAGTCTCTTTAATTTCGTTTTAATTAATCACAAGAAGAAGAATTAAAAAATATATATTCTTCTGATCACAATTATTTCCAAGATATCTCTACCTTTGTAATTTTTTTGAATGGTAAAGTTGTAAAAAATAGATGGTAATTTTTACAAACTCTGTATAGCATCTTATCGGTTATCATTACATAAAAAACTTTTCAATAGATTTAATTCAAACGGTTTAAAATTGGTAGAGTTACCGCCTTAAAAATAAATATAAATAAATAATAATAACTAACACCATATTCGTATTTGTGACAATTGATCCACTCAACATAGACATTTAACACACAATTAATGTGACAAAATCGACTCAAATTTAGTGATAAATCTTGGGGTGCTTGTACACGAGAAGAAAGATAGCAAGAAATAACCACCGTACACTAAAAGAGAGTATTTAGCCTCTGGTGCCACACCCGTAGCGGAGAGTGCCTGATGTAACAGCTACCCGTGTAAAATCTGACAGTACACTGAAGCAAAGAATTTCTATTGGGAGGAAGGCGAGTAGCTACTTCTCAACGACCGTTCCGTTAACACCTTGTGACTTCAACCGTGCAGTTACATGTGACCTCACCCTGCGCGTCAGTCGCAAACTCAGGCTTGTACTAAACAGCTGATGTGTACTCGCCATCTACTATGCAAAATACTTTAGATATCTGATCATTTTGCTTTATAATGTTTTATCTTTGGACATTTAATTGATGTAAGAAGATTAATTGATGAGTATTTAGGCAACAGATGGTATGTTAATGACTTTATTAAGCGTTAGGTGGAGCGCGCACAAGCTGCGTGCACTCCTCCGCGCAACTTTAAGAACACTGATGAGTGTTAACGGAAACCGATACTGATGTCTGATGGTTACTCTGTCAGCTCTGAGAACGACACATGCACGTATACTCGCCTTCGCTTCTGAAATAATACTGAGGTGATTGCGGAACGGTTCCGTCAACCGTCTCAGAAGTGCTATCCACCTCTTTACTCTGAAGCCCTCAACTGGAAAGGCTGGCGAGAAGTCATCATCTGAGTGGTGAGTTCTATCTTTGACTATCTTGTAAAATTCCTTTCAGTGTGCTTAATAAATAATATTACCGTGTTACCCAGTTCAATCTTGCAATCTTTCTTGCTCTCTCTCTTTTGGTTTGCGGGTGGCTTACAGAAACGTTATTAGTAGGCCATTAACTCTTTACTTATGAACTGGTCTCATTGAAAAATATGAACACCTTAAATTCTAAAGCGATCTGTATGTTGTCTTACGTTTAATTTAAACCCTTTCATTCACGGTATACCTTCTATGCATTTTTTTTAGAAGTTTTAATAGTTTAATATTTGTAAACCCACAAAAAAAATGATTCAGAATTTTTTATATGAGGTACAAAATAGTGATTAGTCAGACTAACCACTATAACATAATTAAATAATTCAGACTAACTTCTATGCAGTTTTTGAAGTTTTATGGTTACATTATATAACTTCGGTTGCACATAAACTATAAACAAAAAAATGTAACATTTGCTCACTCAGTTTTTTTATATGATGTTGTTAGTCAGACTAACCACTTTGACACAACTGCACTTTCAAGCCGGAAGCAATATTGTACCCTCCCTCGCCTACACTCTGTCATCATATGCACTTTATGTCTACCCTAGTGCATCATACAACTAGGTAGTTAGGTCTACACCCAACTGTGACTGTGAGCTATAACACGTTTTCTAGGTGGTTAGTCCTAATAACCAGGTGACTGAAAGGGTAAAAGATAATTGGAGGATACAAATGAATTAAATCGAAAATACTCATAGTATGGGCATTTTCTCAAATATATATATTATTGTTCCATTGGTCGCTCATAGTAAATAAAGGCTACTCGTATTTCAAGGTTAGTGTCGTGTGGTGTACTCGTGTCATCCGATCTCTTGGTTGCAGTAATTGAACTCCAAGAATAATAACACGCCATATGAACTGAAATATGAAAATAGTTTCGTATTCCTTTAAAAAGAGGCATTACAGAGTTTTCGTTTAATGTTATTTACATTCGAAATATCTAATTTTCAATAAACTCTACTTGTACGCACTGTTCAACCGCGGCAAAATAATTTGCCTAGCAACACATACACTCCTTGCTCAGTGTGTATCAATTGTCCATATAACATTAATTTTTTTTCATTCCATAAAAAACGAATATTTTGATAAAAATCTCTTATTGTGTGCGCTGTTTAAATATGTGTCGAATTCCATAAATTACTTCGCCTGGAACTACTATGATCAACAATTCATTTTCTCGTTATAAATGTATGAGCTCAACGATCAGGTGTTGTGTTTCTCTTTGTATTTTCCTTGAGAACTGATATTATTATAAATCAATCGTAAAAACTTTGTAAGTAAAATACTAGTAAAACAAAAAATAACCACTAACCACAATCAAGAAGCTTTGTATTTCACAGTTAAGGCACTACTGGTAGTTTTTTTGCTTCTTTGCTTAGTCATAGTTAGAGATAAATGAGGATATCGATTGATAAGCAAGGTGGCAGATGTACGATGTGATACAGTAGAGAGCCAGAAGTCATGATAATTAACCTTATACATTTGAAGTTCTATAGAAGGCATGGAAGCTCTATAGAATCTTTACAAACAATTTTACATCAGGGTTGCCGAAGGTATTTTCTTGATAGTACCAGATTATACACTGAAAAAGTACCAGATTGGACACAAAAGAACCAAAAACCTCAAATTTCCATGAAATCCAACGTTTTTTTTGCTTTATGTTCGTAAAAATTGAAAGTATTCTTGAAAAATGAGGTAATTAGGGCGAGGAAAAAGTACTAATCTAGTACTTTTTAGAAATACAAGAGAGCGAAAGTACCAAATCTGGTACAATAGTACCAGGTTCGGTAAGCCTGTTTTACATAGGTGGATTATGATCTTTACAAGTTGTACATATAAGGTCTGTTTTACTCCAATCTCGATCGAAAAAAAAGATGAAAAAATCGTGATTGAATAAAAAAAGAATAAAAAATCTTGATTGAAAAAAAAAGATTAAGAAATCTTGATTGAAAAAAAAGATTAAGAAATCTTGATTGAGAAAAATGATTAAAAGAAATCTTGATTGAAAAAAAAAATTAAAAGAAATCTTGATTGAAAAAAGATTAAAAGAAATCTTGATTGAAAAAAAAGGTAAGAAGAAATCTTGATTGAAAAACGATTTAAATAAATCTTGATTGAAAAAAAAGATTAAAATAAATCTTTATTGAAAAAAAAGATTAAAAAAAAATCTTGGAAAAAAAAAATCTTGAAATAAAAAAAAATATTAAAAGAAATCTTGAAAAAAAAAAGAAATATATTAAAAGAAATCTTGATATGAAAAAAAAAGACTAAAAGAAATCTTGATTGAAAAAAATGATTAAAAGAAATCTTGATTGAAAAAAAAAATTAAAATAAATCTTAATTGAAAAAAAAGATTAAATAAATCTTGATTGAGAAAAAAAGATTAAAAGAAATCTTGATATAAAAGAAAGATTACAATAAATCTTGATTGAAAAAAAAGAAGATTTAGAGTATTTATTGATCATCTTCGGTAAATTTCTTATTACTAATCTGGACGTTCTGTTACTTAGTCCGATTCCCTCAACTCTGAATGTATAACAATATCCTTGTTATTTATCAATTTGATATTTAATAATCATTTAGAATAGGACAAAAGAAAATGTTTCTTTTCATGATAAATTTTGGTTAGGGTCAATAGAAACGGGGTTAGTAATAGAAAACGAATATTTTAGGGGTAACTTCACTGCGTATATCAGTTTCACAATTTCAGTAGAGAGAGAGAGAAGCTTCGACTGAATTAGGACCTGAATACTGGAATGGTTTGAGTTTAGTGGGGGTATTCTTTTTAAATGAATGAAACAAGAATGATAAAGATATTTATTAAATTTCAAGATATGTTTTCAAATTTATATTTAAACACAATTTTTATAATAATTATAGCACCTTTAATTAAAGTTTTACTTTTCAAATTACTCTAAGAGTCTAGAATAATTTCAATATTTCGATAATAATAATAACAAAAAACAGTTAGAAAATATCAAACATGAATTTTATTTTTATTATTCTAGTTATGACATAATATATTAGACTTCAGTGTTTAAAATTCATATCTACAAATATTTAAAATAGAGTTAGCAATCATTTACGGAAACATTCTACTTTATTTTGATTGAGCATATTTTCCTGCTTACCTACCTTCACTTTCAACTATAATAGAGTTACAAACATTTTCGCAAATTATTTTCTTTATATTTTCTGTGTAGTTTTTCCTGCTTACCTACAAAATATTGATATTGAACAATACCATTACGGGAAATAATGAATTAACGACGTAATCTTATTATCGTGCTATTGACTAAGTTAATATCTCTAGTTATTAATAAAATTTCATTTGAATTAACTATTCAGCTTCTACGAAAACTTCGATATAATATTAATGTTCCTGGTAATTTACCGAATTTGTGCAATCTTAAGATTGCTCTGACTGTCTTTAGACTCTTTAAAATGCGAGGTAATCTTGAGATTGTGCAAAGATCATGTGCGCGTATTAGCGATCTTCAGGCTAATTAACTCAAGCTTAATTAAAAATATAGTAATTTATTTTTATTATTTATAGAATATATGGTTTTCACTCGCTACTTTTGGTAATAGTGTTTGTACCAGCAGACTATGCAGCAAACTATGCAACAACCGTGGCTAAATTTACTGTTATACGAGTTTAAATTTGGTCATATTGACACTATTTAATATTAACTTTCTCTGAAAATTATCGTTAGTTTTCGATGGTTGGTGTTTATTGGATGAAAAATGTTCCGCATGTTAACGGTGTACGGAAAATTGCCCTGTGGAAAACTGTCAGTCACTTACTGGGCATTTAGGTATTTTTTAAAATATTTGTAATTATTATTTAGTTATACTATGAATATTTAAATTAATAACAAATGGCGTTATCCCATGATAAGGGGACATTCATTTGTACAGTAATAACTATAAAGATATTGATTACTTATTATTTAAAGGAAAATAATATTTCAACAAAGCTACTTTATTAAACACAACTCAGAGAGAGATTATAATTAACATTTATCAAGTCACGTATATTTTAAAAACATAAGTTACGTAAATAAATAACTACACAGGATCTTTTATATTTATAAGATTAATAATATAAATTTTATATACGACGTATTATAAATTGGGTGAATGTTGAATAAACTTATATGCATGTTCAATATTCATTACATTTACATTTTTATTCTCGGTGTCATTAACACCTTCATTTTTACAATTATCATTTGTATGGAAAAAGTATTATTAATTAATATGCAATCCAATTCGATCGAGTGAAATTGTCAGAGAATTAGGTAGGTTACTGTTTCAAAGTGCTAGTGCCCGATTTAACATACGGGCCAAGGTTAAGAAAATTAGGTTCGAACACCATATGCATATATTATAAGTGATTGAGAACGTATTCAAATACTTTGTACGTTACGTCAAAAACATTTCTCATATCGCTTGTTTGCAACAACAACGTCATAAACACAAAAACATGTATTTTAGAGTTATCCATATAGACATATAAACCATAAAATGCTGATTATTTATTATTATTTGGTAAAAAAATCATCATTGAAACTTTAAAATATACCGCTAGAGAGGCTAAATGTCCTAACGATAAGGTACATTACAAGTACTAAAATGCCTCTCCTGAAAAACAGCTTTTTTTAAGCTAAGACAGTGTTCTCGCAAGCAAGCGATATATTCAATTTATTAGTATATGAGAAAATAAAATGACAATTAAGATTTGTCATTCTTCCAAATTCGAAAAATGGATTTATTTAGAGTTCTTAAGTGTAGCAGGTAGTTCCCATGAACTCATGTCCATCGTGTAGATGAGCCACCTTTCTAAATATTATTTATCGTGCCATATATGTGCTATAATGTAAGCATTATAGAGTGAACAGAAGTTCACACAATTATCTCCTACTTATGAGTTGTGAGTGTTATCATCTATTTCTTATAAGGTAGCTAGTTTCCACAGCTCAATGCATAACACTAAACTGCCAATTTCTATGTCGAAAATGTTTTTTTTTTGTGTAGCTATATTTACGTTACATGCATGGGAAAATAGTTATTTAATTATGACATCTCGTAACTTTTGTGTTTGTAGCTTTTATGTATTGATTGACTATTTATAACCAACTACTACCCCAGAGCTATTCGTTTGGAGACAACAATCATAACATAATTTATATTATTTTATATATCTTTTAATATTAATTCAATATTCCTGTCCCTATATATTTGATTTGATTAGAAAAACTTTATACATATTCAATGAGACGTGTAACTACATCTTAAATAGCCTGCATTTTGACGTATTTAATGTCTATTTAGTTAATGATACATTTATTTTATAATATTGCTGTTATATTTTGAATTAATTTGTTTGCGGTGAATTGAGTTGCGGTTAGCTTTCATGCGGTGACGAAAAAAAAAATTGGTAGACGAAACGTCTTTCGACGAAACGTCTCTCAACACCCTACGGGCCTACAGGTTAGCCATACAGAGAAGATTTTTTACGTTTGTCATCACCTCGGAACTCGAGTTTGAAATTTGTCCAAGTAGCCATTTCAAGACTTCCAAGAGTACTAGTGGTGGCCACATTCCATTCGGTTGGGTCTGTTTTGCGGCCATGGTACTTCCAAACCCATGCTCCTTCATCATCACTGTACTCCGCACCCGCATGGTATTGAGAATCAGGTTCAGTTGCTAAAATGAACAAATAATAGAATTATTCAAGATGAATGTTTTACATTTAGTTTTATATCAAGATGATTTTTCAAGCTAACCTGCTTGAAGGAAATTTTCTAGAGCCAGGAAATTAGCGACAGTTTTGGGCGAAGCCATTTTCGCTCCCAAATGTAGACATGCCGGTTCATTGTCGCGTATCCTAAGCCAACATTTCTTCATGAGATACAACCAACCGAATCCACTTGTTCGAAAGGGGGGTCGCAGGTGGTTAATTGAGGAGGAGGTGTAGTTGTTTCTTTTAGAAAAAAAGGGGAGAATTTGATTTATTAGTCCCGGTCGAGAAAGTTGTGGATAAAAAAATTAAAGCTATTATGATATTTTATAATAGCTTTAATCCAAAGATGGAATTGAGGGGTCAACTCAGTTTTCAGAAAACTTCTCTATTTGTAGATCGACTATTATGAAGTTTCCCCAGAATATACATACACTTTTGGAAAATAAACATATTTTGTTCGTACGTCTTTTTCGATTTTGTTTTAGTTTTCGAGAAAATGGAGACCTTTTTTTTTTTTAAATTATGAGATTATTTGCTATAAGGTTATATGGTATGACTAACAATAACCCAGTTTTAGAATCCTAGTCACATTTCTTTCTAAAGTACATGAAAGACCTAACTGATTTCAGCAAAAACCTTTCTTTACAATATTCACCAGATTTTGATGTTTTACTTATATCTTTCCTTTTCATTTTTCAATTATATCCATTTGATAGACACAAGTGCAGAAATTTTATTATTTGATGAAAAAGAAGATTTATAATATTGTTGGAACTATGGAGGGAAAACTCGGAAATGAAATTTCCACTCCTAGAAGAACTAATAATTGACACGCGTCTGAGATAATTTGGGTGCTAAAAAGGTAACGCCAGTTAATTGTTCTGGTTTTTTCTAGGTAAATGAAGTCAAACTCACACAACTTGATTATTGATACTAAGATTTTATCAGTTGTATGTAAGTGAATTCAATTAAGGGTCAAAAAGCACACAATCTATTTTTATGAATTTTATTTTGCTGACGATAATCTTAATAATATGGAGCTAAAAGTTTTAAGGTTGCAATTATATGGCTAAAAGTTATACGGAATAACAAAAAGTACCAAACAAAACAGAGGAAGATGTGCATGAAGGAATTATAATAAAAAGGAAGAAAGAAATTAGCACGAAAATGAATGAAAAAGAATGATTCTACGAGAAACTCTCTAGAATTAGAAGGAATGGAGCCAAGATAAGTCAACTTTTGAGCATCATCAAAAGGAACACCTCAGTTTCTTTTCCTGGAAAGAAACTGATAACCAATGATAACTAAATATCGAAAAAATAATTCCTTATTTCTTTAATTCCTTATAACTTTAATTCCTTTAACTTTAAATTTATTTATTTTAAATTTAATTCCTTATAACGTTAATTACTTAAAACGTTCATTACTTATTCTATTTTTCCTTCACTTCATTAAATAGCATCAAATCAAATATCGTACAAAATAACAAGGTTAAATAAAACACAGTCACAGTTTAAATTAGGTGTACTCTAATTGAGTAATAGATCAGACAAAAGGTTCGGGAAATAATAAATCCTACATAAGCATCGTAGTTTTAATTCAAGTAATCAAATATCTACCTATGGAGGAGATTAACTTACAAAATGACACTGTTTTATTTTCAAAGTCACAAAATAATTAACTTCATAACAAACCGGTCTGATGATTTTATAACTACCAGTATACATAACCCCCTCTGCAGTCGTTACCAACACACTAGTACAGTGGTTATGAAGAGTTTCCAGCCACATCAACTCCATTAGAAACTCAGTAAACCCCATCCGTATTCCCTCTGTGATTGTGTCAGTGTTTATTTGTGAAAAGTATACTCTCAACCTCCAAAGCTTGACCCATTTTGTAAGTTGAACTCCTCCATAGGTAGATGTTTGATTGATTGAATTAAAATTACGATGCTTATGTAGGATTTATTATTTCTCGAATCTTTTGTCTGATCTATTACTTAATTAGAGTACACCTAATTTAAACTATGACTGTGTTTCATTTAACCTTGTTATTGTGGTACGATATTTGATTTGATGCTATTTAATGAAGTGGTGAAATAGATAATTATAATTATCATTGACAAGTAACGTAAACAATGAATTAAACAAATTGATTATTCTTTCTAGGAAGAATCGTAACCCACGTAAATATATGCCCGCTCGGCACTAATTAATAACCACGCTACCATGTGAATGAAAGAATTTAACTGCTGAAAATATTGAATATGAATATTGGAAATAAAGAAATGCCCATACGGCAATAAAAACACCCCTTCAGGACCCCGATCATACACTTATAACGTCCATTACTTAAAATTTTTTTGCTATTATTCCATTCCTATAAACTGTAAACCTATTTTGTGTGTTCGGCTAGTATTTTCATTACGGCAATAGTTATCTTCTATTTCAGAAACCAGTAATTCAGCACAACCGAGCTTACGCACACATGTTATCACTCACTCTACTGAAGAAAACAAATAGATTACAGTGCTCAATTAATACAACCTTTTATTACCCCCCAATACTGGCATTAAACACTATTAAGATAAATAAGGTCCACAAGACTTGCTTACTATTTCCAAATACCATTCAGATATTGGTTATATACATACAAAAAGGTGGGGAGAAAGTGACGAAGAATGTTAAAAATATTATGAGACCTAAAAAAGGATGAGGGTATAATGTGGAGAAAGTGATGGGGAACCAACCGTTGAAGCCCTACCGGATGCTAAATGTTGTCAAACTAGTCGTTATGAATGATCAGTTTATTAAAATAAATCTAATCGCAATCAACAAAATTGGTTCAATTAACTTTTTTTGTGAACAAAATTTCGATTTTGAAAAATCCATAATATTTTTTTCACCACTGTACATTTTTACAATGTACATCCAACAGACCATCAAAAGCGACTCTATTCCTTTAAAAAGATTTCCACAGCTTGCATCCAATGAAGACAATTTAATTAATTTTATTTATAAGATATATAATAAATATTTCTTTTTGTTAATTAACAAAACCTAAACAATTTTGTGAATAAGAAGACTGTAGATTCTTTACGACTGAAAATGTCCAGTATGCTCATGTCCGGCATGTAACAGAATGTTTACTTTTCATTAAGAAACTTGTATTGCTATCACGACATCTCCAAACATGAAACAATATATATTTTATCACTTTTACATGTGTGTATGAATATAAACTGATCATGAAAGATTCTCCAGGATGAAAGGGTTAAAAATATCAATAGTACTAAAGTAATTGTTAATGGAAATTGATTCCGAAAATTCTGAAAAAATTACAAAAAGATCTGAAAAATTCTGAACTATTTTCCACCAAACTGAAGTTCCTTGCTATTCAAAAGAGAGAATTTAATTGAAACATTGTATGCGACATTTTGACACCAATTAATTTATTGCTATGTGGTATAGAATGACTACCCTTATCTTCTGATGTTAGTTCTTCTGATATTTTTCATGATGATATGTAAATGAAGAAATAATAAATATATGGAAATGCATAAACTTATCTCGAAAAAAGACTGATACTTCAAGACATCTACATAAATAAACCGGGGACATCACTTATACCAGTGAAGAGCAGTATTGAACAGACACATTGCTGTGTGAACAGTTAACATTTAAACTCTAAATAATATTGTATTTCACACTTTAATCGATGGTCAACAAGAAAACTTCTTTTAATTTCATCTCACTACCATTCCCAATTTCACAGATCTATGTTTTTTAAGACCCTTTCAATAAATTGAGTATATCAATATTAAAAAATAATCAGAAATTTCTGGGGAGCAGGTAAATAAGAAGATAAGAAGTTCAATAAAAATATGACTTGCCTTGCCATTCGAAGATACCTTCATCATTACAAATGTTTTCTGTACTAAACACACCACATACATCTTTCGTCTCCAGGACATGTCCAACAGGATAGATATGGGTGCTGTTTCCACATCCTACGATAGAACATGAATATTCTCAATTATTACGGTTCACATATAAGATATTTCTGATTTTTTTTCGATTGCTCACTCACCAACGACTCTGTTTGGTGTTTTGCAACGACTGTCTCCTTCGATAGAGTCCCTGGTGACCTCTCCGACAACGTAAGCGTTAATCTCATAGAGAGTACAGCCTCTGGCTGCTCCAAGAATCACCAAATAGACCCAATCCAAAGCCATGGCAAGTACAATGCACTGGACGAAAGACAGTTCTGGATGATCTTCTTTCACCAGTTCGGATGAGCCATCCAAACCAGGTTGGGAGAAGGTACATGAAACCCAAACTTCGTTTGTATACTCCATCTTTACCAATTGTGTATCACCGAAAAGATTTATTTTACTATTTCTATTGAAAAAACTGTAAATGAATATCGTATGTTAAAGTTCGGTTATGAAACAATTATTCCTCTGTGTTATAGACTTCTCATTACAAAGCCTAGTAGCTACAGACATGGGGCTTTTTTAATCGCACGTTTAATGGCATGGCCTACTACAGACTAGGCGTTTCTAACGAGCGTTAGAAAACGCACGTTTCAAGTTACTAGTAGTTCAATAAATGTGCACACACTTAAACACGCATTTTGTGTCAAATGCCAAGCGAACGCTCGTTTCAGGATTTCTGTTGAAACGCGCGTTCGCCCCGTTTTTAGTGGGGTCCTCTCTTGAATGCGCGATCAAAAACGCTTCATCTGTAAAAGGCCATAATATATGTATGTCAACGCCCGACAAATGCGCGTTGCAACAAAAATCCCGAAACGCACGTTCTATTGGCGTTTCAGATGAAACGCGCGTTTAAGCGAGTGAACTTTGAGTTACTCAAAACAAAATACATATTACCCTATAAACAACGTATATCGATTCGATTTGCTTCGATTGCTGGGATATCGAATCGATGGATTGTTCCATCGAATCGATGGATTGTTCCATCGAATCGACGTACCGTTGTTTGTATCGAATGTATAGGTACATGGTTTCAAAATAATAAATAGAATTGTACAAATTTTTGTAAATAGAATTCTAGAAAAGGGGAAAAAATTGTAGCTATTTGAGGTATATTCTATACCATATCAAAATGATATACTAGTATTGAAATTATTCAACTTTAACTGTAAGATGTAAAATATGCTTATAATTATGATGATTAAAAATTAATTCGGTCATTTTATGTATTTTCTGTCAATAATACAACTAATAAAATCTAACTAATGCAATCATAAATACTATAAATCAAATTATGTTCAATTTTTGTTTTATTTAATAATTTATTCACTTCCAATACATATTTTATTTTCATCATTTGAATTTTAAATAATTCATACCGAATAGGTCCTCTACTGATGTTTCAAGTTTCAATCCAGTGTGTTTTCTTTTCACCATGGAGACAGTGTAACTGTCCCTTCTTCGTAAAAACCATTACACGAACCTTCTCTCAGCCAACGCTAAGGCAATAATGAACGACAGGTTTATGTACACAAAGAATGTGTACCAATTGCTACTGACAGACTATTGATATCAAGAACCTTATTGAAGTGAAGCCATAAATGTATTTGTTAATGACTTTTATATGTTTGATTACTCGAAAATTAAGAATTTTAGATTAATATTAAATATTCTTTAGATTGTAATATCTGCTTTACAGTCATAGATTTCTTTGATATTCTTGTTATTTATATATATTCATCTTCAATACTGTGATCAATTTTCAATTATCGGAATCATCGAAATGGTTCAATTACAGTTGAAGCAGGAAAGCAATATATTGGAATGTACTATCCAAATCATTGTGTTCAATACTGTGATTCTGTATTTTTTTAAATTATACTACTATTCCCTTAGTAGGTGATACAACTCATTTATTAGTCGAGTTGAACTCCCGGTTATTGAATGATGATTCGAACTTTTAGAGAATCCAATATTAATGTGAATTATGTTGAAATTTTAGTTAAATGAATTACACACTCGTTATATGTTTAATGTTAACTTCCTGTTAGACTAGCTCAGCTATATTAAATTACCTATTGTTTAAATAACAATGTATTACTTTTATGAGAAACGGACTTAAGGTCTAAAGTCCATTGCATTTCCGGCGCGTGTTAAATAACACCGCATGTAGATCCTTAAGGAAGTCTGTCTTTTACATTACTCAGAGAGAGATGTGATTCCCTCATCTCTCTAAATAGACTTCTAATTGTATAACATATTTACTCTTTAAATAAACTCTATGTCTTAACGTTGTTAACCCACTGTAATTTAACCTAATTCTAACAAATTATCTGTGTATTGGGTTAGATTTACATTTGTCGCAGTGTTTTGGTATGGAGAATGCGTATACGTTGTGTTAGTGTAATTAGTAGGGTTGTGACAATATTCTTTTTATTGAAAAGTAATAAAACATATTCTTTTTCGACAATTAATAAAAAATATCATGAAACTAATATATTTATCAGTTCAGAGATATGCCATATAAGCAAATTTAACCTAGATTCAACTAACTAATATATATTTACATAAAAACAATAGAAAATAAGTCTGAAGGTATTTTAGAAGACCGTTGCCCACTAATACATGCCAAAATTATTGGAACATACAAGCTTAATTAAGGTTAATTCTTGAAAACCTGTTCAGGGTTCGATATTGAAAAGTTTCTTAAGTTAATATTAGAAAATGTATTTTAATTTTATCCTAACAGCTTTTCAACGTTTCGTAGTTCAAATTTAAAATTTACCCGTTTTATTGACCAAATGAACTGAACTTGGTCAGACGATGTACACATTGAATCCATGTGCCATGATTCAGGTTAATGAAACTTATTTAAACTCTTCAAAGATTTCGATTACACTGAGATAAGAGATTAGCATCCAAATGTGATTTAAGGAGATTGCTAATATCACTTATCAGGTTTATAAATTTAATTACAGCGCTTTTAATGAATTGAGCATAAAGCATATTTCGGAGCATAAAAGAATACATTTCTTGAATATAAAGTATATTTCAAAGAGAATATTGTCACAACCCTAGTTATTAGTGTGGTATTTGCTGTTATTATATTTAGGTTCTGATCTGCTTTGAATACTTAGCTACTTTTTGGGGTTCCTCATTGGAATTCTACTTTTCCTCGGAAGTCCCTCGTAAATTTCCTAATTTCTGTACTTTGTCTCTAATAATTTTAACTATTTAACGTTTATGGTGATAGATTGGGAAGTATCAATTTGGCAAGAAGATAATTTTTGTGCGTGTGTATGGTCAGTGTACTATCGCGGAAAAGTGTATCTGTCAGCTTTAATATGCTATTTTAGTATTTTGAACTTTCTCATTTTGATTTCTGACAAGTGATTAGACATTATTTTGTATTGTTTAAATTAAATATAAACATAAAGTTACATTTGTAACATTTATGTAATGTTCATTTTGTAATGAGTACATACTATTTTTAATAATTTGAAATGAATAATTATAATTTTGAAATTTTTAACTCAATTAACCTTGGTATATATTTCATACGATTTACTTCTGTATGTTTTTTATGCAATTTACTTTCGACCAATTTTCGTTCTATTATTGAAACTAATAATTATTCAAATTTGAGGTAATAGTTAATTTCTAGCTTTAGCTTTGTCAAATCTCCTTAATTCCACAAATACTTTATACAATAACCATTCACACAAGAACATTAAACTAAGCTTCTTCAGATATGATTTCAAATAACTTCTCTTCTTTCACCCCTTTAAATTATTTGTTCGGTATAGATATATTTTCTCGGCTATTATCCAAAGC
Source organism: Caprella mutica (assembly GCA_947561585.1). Taxonomy (NCBI): domain Eukaryota; kingdom Metazoa; phylum Arthropoda; class Malacostraca; order Amphipoda; family Caprellidae; genus Caprella; species Caprella mutica. Next base: position 108,977 of record CANNZV010000567.1, on the reverse strand, counting down.
TATTCAGCGCTCAAGCTTTTCTCTTCTATTTCGTTGCTACAACTACGCTTTTTGTTTCTTCCGGTATCGAAGTCCTTTGTAATTAGTTTATTTTAATTCATTCAACTTATGGTCAAAATGTGGAAGTTATTAGCATTGATCTGAATGGAATTATAGGAAGAATTTCAATTATTTATCCTGTTTTAATTTAATGACAACTATCATCAAATTTAAATGTAAATTGTTTTTCTACAATTTATTATTAATTACAGAATAAGTAACACCGATATTGATTATCTTTTATTAAAGATATTTGATTGAACAATTATTTCAGGTTATTGAATAAAATAAAACTATTACCAAGTTGTAGCACAATCCATTTAATTTGAAGACTTCAAATGCAGTAATTTGATGAAATTTTTATTTCATCAGGTTATTTAATTGTTGGTATTCAGTTTAAAATTTAACTCCTAATTCCGAAGCAGTTATACAGGCATCCCCCGCTTTAGTTACCAAATCACGACTCAGTTTAGTTACCAAACTGTAACTAAAGCGAATAAAAGTAACAAGAAATTTATAATTGTCACTCTTTGATTATATAACTCATTTTCTGAGTTATAGAAAGAAAATTTGGTTTAGAGTTCTTAAATTACTACGTATATAAGCATATTAATAATAATATACAGTCTTTCATTGTTTGTGACTGTGATGAAAAAGTTTAAAGTCGTGCATTTATTAAATGTTTTAAAATCCATCCATAGCTTAACTCTCACTAAGTATCGGTGAGTAATTAATAAATACTTAGATTTTTATGATTATTGTGCTACATTTAACAAACAGCAATTTTATGCTCTATGAAATGTTTTTGGTAGTAGGGTACTAAGTTCCAAGTTATTGGTTGGTTCTACAATTTCGGACACGTCAGAAAAGAAAATATTATAATTATTACTTAACTTCTATTCTAATTGGTAGCATGGATACCAATTGAAATAAAACTTAAATAATTATCTATACTAATAATTTCCTTTGTGTGTTTATTTATTTGTGTATTTGGTTACCGCTTCTATACGACAGGTATTAAACACGAAGAATGTAACTATGATACGCACGGGAATATATTGACTTGATATTTAAATTCTTCTGTTTATATTCAATTTCTTATTTAAATGTTTTTATCTATGAAAAAAGTATCAGTTTATGCAGAAAAATCAATTATATTTAAATTTACAAAATATAACCTAACAACGGGTGACGAATTGCTATTGGAGACCTGCTATTTTTAACGGGCAAATACACTAGTTATTATATAAAGATTGTCACGTGTTCGAAAATATGGAACCGTGCAATAACACGGAACTGACTCTAAAATAGGACATGTTGAATTTCTGAACCAACTGCTTCTAATAACCACATCTGGATTATAATTTTAATGTTTTTTAGTTACCGTGAAAAATCACAAAAAATTGTCTCCGTTTTCTATGTAAAGAGATACCTGCCTATATTTATTTATGATACCTGCCTGTATCATAAATCTAGAAATCTTTGCTTATTTAATTTTGTAAATTCCCAATTGCAGCTATGCTTATATTTTACAAAAAATACATTACAGTAAACTTTGATGTGTATGAAAATGAAAGATGTGATTCATCTTATTTCTCAATTAAATGCAACATCGTTGAAGTATATAAAGGAAAACAGATACAAGCGTCTACGTCTCTCAAGAGATAATCTAAGGGAAAGTTTCTCAAGGAACATTAGAGTTATTGCAGTTTTAATGGAATTGAAAAAAAAAATTAAAGGAGCCTCGAGTCAATTACCTTGCAAGTAAATAAATAAATTTATATGACCTATGCCGTCTATTTATTATAATGATAAGAATTGCTCAATTTGTGCTATAATTGGAATAAAACTAAAATTGACAACTGAAGAATTTAAAATTAAAGCGCCATCAATTCGATACAATTAATTCTAGTAATAATAATTCTATATTTCGTAATACAAGATTACATAGTGAAAAAAAAAAAAATTCTCCACTAACATAGATATTTTACACTCATATACATACATTTAGGTCATTCCTACCTAAATCAAAGTATCGGTAGGTATATATTGCTTGGCTCTCGTGCCTCAATAAAAAAAGCTCTTGATAAGAGAGCATCTATATCATTATTTAAAGGATCAGTCTATTTATATTTTTCCTTCCAGGTAATCAAAATATTGTTCACTAATTGTGATCTGCTGAGGAAATAGTAGCTATGAATACAAAAACACACGGAAGTACATTTCCTCAAATTGAACAAAAATCGAATACTCTTGATATTAATGAAGTCCTCTAGGAAACTTAAATGAACTTCTCGCCCCCTTCCTACTGCTTCACAATTCAGCACCATAAAGAGATAGATAATACGATTGGAAAATGACCACAAAACAGTTATGTCAACAGATCTAAATTTACAGAGCACATAGCCAACACTTTTATTAAAGGAGTTCATAGAGCGAGAAATATCTTTTGATTCACTCAAATCTGACTTCAAAATACATCCTAGATATTTGAATTCATTAACAACTTAACTTCCTGCCTAACAAATACAAAGATACATCAGATCTAAAACTCTTTGTGTTTGGCCTGAAAGTCATTATACGTTTTTTCAACATTGCTATGAAGTTGATTTCCATCCAGTGATGATCCTACTTCATCCAATAACGATTGTAATCCACTAGTTGTAGGCGATAATAGGACTATGTCATCTGCATAGGCCTGTACATTGACTTTATTCAGTCCAACTCGACAGCCAGTAGGAATTTCGTGAACCTCCTTAAGGGTGGTGTCTAAGCAGAGAATGAAAAGGTAGGCAGATAAGACTCCGTCCACCCTGTCTAACACCTCTATGTATTTGCCAACTGTCAGAAAAACATTCTTCATAGCTTACTGAAACAGAACTTTTTGACAAGATTGTCGTAAGAATATTTTATTACATAGGTAAATCAGAAATTTTCAATTTATCAAATAGACGTTGATGAGATATACGTTCAAAGGCCTTACTCAAATCCAAAAAACAATTATGCACATGACTATTATTTGAACAAAATTTATTTAATGTTTCCTTCAATAGAGATATTGCCATAACTGTCGAGGTTTGCTCTCTATAGGCGAACTGAAATGGACTCAAACACAATTTAGCTTTAAGCAACGGCAACATACAGTATTCAATCAACTTAAACAAATTTCACGATATCATTATTTCACGATAACTCGATGACACTCTTAAATTTCCCTGTTTGTTTTTGACAATTGGACGTATAACATCTTTGAATATACCAGGTGGTATATATTATGGACAAAACAGGAATTCAGAAAATTGGTCAGAACTAAGATCGACGCACGAGAAAGATACTTTAAGTGATTCGAATGAATTCCATCAAAACCTATACCTGTCTTAATTGACTTTGAAGATATCTTAATATCATTGATAGAAATTCTCTGTACATCATTATTATTGTTATTAACATAAATAATATTTTCATTGCCTCTGTTACCAGAAACGAAGCTAAATTTTTCATAGAACAAATGAGCAATATCTCTAGGACTTTTTAAATCTTCAATTTCATAAATATTCATTTTTCTAGCACTGGTTCGTTTTCTAACCTGCTTCCAAAATTCTCCAGATTTTATAGTATTAAAAGATCGTGCTAAATTATCATATTCTATCTTCTGCCTGTTTCTTTTACTATAGTTTAAAGCATTAACAAATATTTTACGACTACATTTCATATTTTCATACTTATATTCCGCCATGCCTATTTTTACCTTCGCCGCCTCAACCAAAGCAAAAAACTATGTCTAGCGATACTATACAATTCTCTACAATGTGTGTTCCATCCAGGTACAGGTTTATATATTTTCTTTTTAGTTGTTAAATAAGGTTAAAGGCCATACTTTAATGCGTCAATGATACAATGGCTTGAAGAACATCTAACATCATTACATAATATTCTATTAACATCACTTATCTTGTATTCGTCCCTATTCATATATTGCAGCTTTACACTCTCTTTGTCAAATTCCCGTCAATTTACAAATTGCTCGATCGAGGGGTTATCGTCAGTAATGTTTAAATATACATCAGTTTCCAGTGAAACAGTGACACCTATTGGGAAATGGTCGAACAATGCTGCATCGTACCCTACAAATACATCAGAAACATTCAAAGATTTAGAAACCAAAATGTGATCAAGCGAGCTCGTAGTATGGTGAGCAGCACTCAGATAAGTAAACGTATCAAATGGGAGATCAAGATCTAATATAGAAAAATTTGGTTCATTAACAGAATTAAGTAATTAGTTCCAAAATCTACCTCTATTTGGATCAGCATTATAATCACCAATAAGAAGGAACTCCGAAGAGTGACAATTATCAATAGCTGCTTGTAATTCACCTAGGATATGCTGATACTCAATACTATTTGCAGCTGTCCGATTATCACAAGGCATATGAATATTTACCATATTATAACAAGTGTTCACGCTATTTATTCCTACAATCATGAAATTATAATACTCTGAAAATATGTCTACAGATATATTAAGAGATTTCCTCCAAAGTATAGCTAAGCCTCCGTAAGGCCTCCCTTCAAAGTTATTTGAGTATTTACATGGAGTAATATGAGCCAAAAAATCATTAGAAATTCCATTGATAAAGTCTATATCCTCGCATAGTAATAAAGTTTCCTGGCATAATAGTACATCACAATTAATCAAAAGATCTCTAACACTATCAACTTTTTACGAAGCGAAAAACAATTATAAGATACTATCTTCATGCTACTTTCCTTTAACAAATTGGCCATTTTTTGCGGGGACTAAAGAACTTTCTAACTCTGATATTTTCTGGTCATTTGGATGCGTCTAACAGCTTTTCTCTTCAATGAGTAGGTTATCAAAATTATTGATTGAAGGTTCTAAAGTTTCTGTATTTTGAAATAGATCTAAGATATTTCATTCATAGAGTCTCCCTGCAAACCCTTCTGAATTAGATCTATATTACAGTAGAAGCAATAACAACATACTTATTGAAGTAATTTTCAAATTTATTTTATTTTTATCAAATAAAAATCTATAAAGTACCATGTAATAAAAATCCCAATTTCAGGACAAATACCCATCTTGACAAATAAAACTGTCAAAAAGTCACTAGAATAAACAATTTGTTATTATTGAAGCCACTCGGGTGAGGAGAGAGGGGATGGGATGCATGACCACAATTCAAAAATGCTAGTCTAACCGTTTTGACCCAAATCACCTACCAAGCCCTAGCCCTAGTTTGCTCACTAACCTAATTATTATAAAATCTTTATCAATTGACATATTTCTTCTTCATATAAGTTTTCATTTGATATTTATACATCCATTGTTAAACTCCAAATAATGATTTTTCATTTAAATTGAAATTACCAAACAAAGGTACCGAACAAATTTTTCTTATGTATTATTGTATGGGCGGGACTTGTTTGCTTATCGAGGTGGGGAATCTATTAGAATCAGAAAGCCGCTATTTTTTGTCCAAATTTTTTCTTCAAAAATTTTGTTTAAATATAATTTTTGATTGTCATCAAAATTTTTTGAAGAAAGGAAACATTTTTTCATATTTTAAAATTTGTTACTAAGCTATAAGCATTTGGTTGAAAAAATTACCAAACAAATTATGAAATAAAAATATTTTGAAAATCAAATTCAGGAAAGTTAGAATAATTCTCAACTTTTACTCTTGACTGTTGAATCGCTCAATCATATTTGACACACTTGTAGTATTGAACAAGCCGTAACTCTTCATTTCATCCAATCCATCAAGAAGTCTTGGCTTTAACAGTGGACTATTCTTCATCCGCGAAGCAACTACCTCTCCATGTTTCTTAATACTTTCTTGGATATTTTCACCCCCGAAGTCTTCCATTTTCGGCGCATCTTCAGGTTTCAAAAGCACAGTTGGGACTACCATACATGCCATCAACATACCGAATGTGAGTTTATCCAGAAATTCCCTCTTGAGCTGTGCTTGGGTGATCGGCATCGGTATTCCAGGTTTGCTGAGAACGCTGGCAAAAGTAGCATAGTAAGTATCGAGAATAGACTGCAAGTTTTCTTTACGGTAGCTACTCGTGACACTGGTGAACAGGAGGTGGTTGAGATCAAAACCGCTTGTAGAGACCCTGTAGGCTTGCAAATCTACAATTCTGCAGTCAACTGGTTCTCCCTTGGAGTATCTGTGGGATAAATTCTTAATAAGAATCACTTTTATCAACGGGAATGGTTAAAAAAGTTATTAAATACCATGGTGCATTTTAGTTTATAAGAAAATATCACAGTTTCTGATAGTCGAATCAGTCAGTACTTCATCGTGAGCGGACAGAATCCCTTCAGGGAAAACGCATAACGAACAAAATGATTATATGACTTAATGACAATAAAACGGCCAAAATGCAATGCTAACTTATTTCCAGTATGGAATTGGGGACTAATATTTTTAATTCAAAATAAGTTTATTAAATCACAATTACATTGAATATGAGCATTTGTAACTTTGCGTGCTTATATAGTGTAAACACTAAATACTGTACATTCTTTTTAAATTAGTTTATATCTTTCATGTCATTCTTTTAAATTTATTGGCCTTTCTTGACTTTGTTCCAACATAAATACCAAATATATTTTCCATTTAAAAGTTAAAATATATTAACGTATAGACGTAAATCATGTAAATTAGGAAATTAACTGTACTGTGTTGACGTGTTGTACCGTAGAAATACAGCTAGCTATCCACTCACCATACTTTAATCCACGTTTTCTTGGATTACAGAAACATGCGCCAGCTGTGATTGGGTCACATTCCACCCAATCACAGCTCTGCTCTCTCAGTTGTCAATGTTATGTATTTATTTCTCCTTATTTTATCAATATTTTTACTTGAAATTTGGTACACAAATATTTGTAAATTATTTGTAAAATACACAGTACCGTAGTTTTATAAATAAGACATGTGCTATTTTGATACATAGTCAAACCTTCCCGTTAATTCTAATAGTCCAATTCATTAAGGTTTATTAATCATTCAAATCTTCCTCCATTTTGATAATATATTGATTAATTTTTATTGGATATCTATGATCATCGTCTTGTATTTTGATTTTTAAATATTGTTTATTTTATTCGATAATTAAAATCGTCCTCAATTTCATTTGTAAATATTGTTTATTTCAATAGATACCAATAATCACCCTCTATCTACTGATTTTTGTAGTTGTTTTTAAATTATAAGGCAAATGAGGTAATTTTAATGTTTATAAGTTAGTGTGGACATATAGTTAAGTGTCAATTAATAGATAAATTCGACGATATATGTTTTATTTAAGTACCTTACTATTATCAGCTCTGTTGGAAAAACAAGTAGTTTATAATTACATATTTCACTTCAATATTTCTTTTTAGAGTTTTATCATTTTTTATAAGTTATTTTTTATTCTACCTTTTTTATTCAAATACCAAACTTATTCTTTTTATTCTCTTTCCAACATTCCTTTACAACATTACTCTTCTATTTTAAAATTTATATTCATATATTTTGTCCATAAGGCATTTTGTCCGTAAGACTACGTATACCAAATGAGAGATGACAAGATTGTTTTGCTTGATTGAACTTGTTAACATGGTTATGCTAGATAGTGAGTCCGAAAAGAGAAAGACAGATTGCAAGATAGTAAAGAATAGAACCCGCCTATCTGTTTTATTTTCGTCATTCCTTATTCAAATTGAGGGCTTCACTCTTCAGTGTGCTATCAGGTTTCACATTGGTAGGTTTAAGCACGCTTCGCTATGGGTGTGGAGCTCCTAATATACAGTGTTACAAGCTGACTACTCTCCTTTTCTATCTTGCGATTTTTCTTTTGGTGTGCGCGCGTGGCCTTAGCCATTTTGTCCGTAAGCATTTCATTGAATTGACTTTATTCTTATTTTCAGATTTGTTACGTTTGTCATCAATATAATTTTCATAACAAAAATCACTACTCATATCACTTACTTGAACAAGAAGTTGTTGTTCCAAGTGTCCCCATGTGACAAGACAACGAGTGGTTCTTTTGGAGTTTTGCTATTTAGAAGAACATCTAATAGGTCATCGAGGTTTTCTTTCATGAACTCAGCAGCATATTCATAACCAGGGATGCCATCAATCATATCAGCAGACTTCTGAATTATCATTGAAAACATTTTTTCCATATCAATATTGCCAGGCAAATCTGAAACATCTATCGTGTACGGGTATTTCTTCATGAAATTATTGTACTTGTCAGCCCGAAATTCCTCTTGGTTGAGGAGCATGAAGGAGGAGGAGTGAAGTCGTGCGATTTCTTTGATGATTAGCAAAGTGTGTTGTTTATCCATACTCTCATATCTGGAATGCATCCTGTATCCTGATGTCCTCAAATCTTCCATGTAAATGACTTCTTTTCCTGGTTCAGTTACGCTGTGGAAATGCTTAGGAACTCTCAGTTTATTTTCTCCGGATTTCTCCAGATAATCATTTAGTTGAGGCAGAATATCAACATAGAAACCAGTTTCCCTTTCAAATACAGCAGCCATTATGTTCAATGGCGTTCTCGATCTCATTGGATTTAGCTTGACAACGTAGGACGTGTTGCTGTCCTTACCATTTTGGGAATAGGTTACGACAACACTTGTTACTACGCATGCATTGTTGTCACCTGCTTTAGTGAAATCCTTTACTTCGAAGGACTCCAACTGTACTCCATTGCCTTTGTCCTTGCGAAGTGTGTTTTCCACATCTTTTCTGAGCACCAACTCCTTCGGGTTGGGCTTGGATGGAGTTTCAGTCATCTTGTTTTAAGTATCTGAAAGATTATAAATATACTTTAGGATATTATGTTTCAGGTTATTTTCAAGCCTGATTTGAAATGGATATTAGCTTCAATCAAATGCAAAATGTAAAAAATATAAGATTTATGTATTTTGCTTGACAATTTCAAATTATTGTAATTGTCAACTAAGGATTAGCAGATTTATATATTCTAAAGCACATCATATAAAAAGAGGATAAACTTCATGATATGAATGCATCTTTATCACGGTATCATAATATTTAATTAGAAACCTGGTTATAGACTAATAATAAATTTACATACTACAGTAATGGAAAAAAATATTATGAATTCGATTCGATTTCATAATCGATTTTTTTTACAGAAAATTTAATTGAACCAATTTCATTGATTACAAATGGATTTATTTTAATACACTTGTATAGTATTACATCTTGATCATTCATTAACACTCAGTTTGATATTATTTAGCATCCAGTAGCGCTTCAACGGTTGGTTCCCCACTCCCCATCACTTTCTTAACATTATCCTCATTTTCTAGACAGGCCTCATATTTTTAAAACTCCTGAACACTTTCTTTACTTACTCATCACTTTCTCCCAATTCAACATCACTTTTCCCCCCAATGAATGATCAAGACGTATCACTCAACGAAATTGGTTTAATTAACCTTTTTGTAAACAAAATTTCGATTTTGAAATATAAATAATAATTTTTGCAGCAATGTATGTGGTTTTTGGTCAGCCTATAGTACATTGGGTGTTTCCGATTCCAGGGAACATTATGACTTTTGATAATATACCAGGGTGTCAATTAGTAAATTGTCTTCAACGAGTATGGTCAGAGCCAATAAAATAGGCTTGGACAGTATTGGACTGATCTGAACCTCACCGTCACATCTGATTCCTTTATAAATGTTATTGCTTGAGAATGAACATAAAACTACACCAAAATGGAACACGCATATTACGGACAAATGGAACACCCATATTACGGACAAATGGAACACCCATATTACGGACAAATGGAACACCCATATTACGGACAAATGGAACACCCATATTACGGACAAATGGAACACCCATATTACGGACAAATTGAACCCGCATATTACGGACAAATGGAACACTCATATTACGGACAAATGGAACACGCATATTATTAATATCCCCAGAGTGTTACATTGTTATCTCACGCCCTTATTATTTATTATAGTTTGTTATACTATTGATGCTCATGTTTCCTAGAAAAAAGTCTCTATATTTTAAGTATCAATAAAGTTTGAGGATTGTGATTTTTTTCAAGCTATAGAAAGATAATCTTCGTATCATATTATTGATTATCATTTCCCTAAACTTATAATTATGATAATTGGATGTTGAAAGTCGTGAGTAATAATATAACTCAGTATTTTGTTTCAAAATTCCAATTTTGAATTGAAGGAATATATCAAAAATAATTTTTTGTAAAACATTTTTTTTTCGCTCTATCTAACTTTTAGGACACCCTCACTACTTAAAAAAAGGACCAAATAAAAAACAATTAGAGATAAAAAAAAGGTTTTGAGCATGGAATTTCTGAGCCTAGTCTTAAATTTTATTAACAGATGAGGGTTGTTCATAATCAAAAAGCAGATCATTTAAAAAAATTGCAGTGAAGAAAATAAATCGTATCAGTACCTGAATGATTTCGTAATGAAAGGACTAGTAATAAAACAATTTAATCACTAAGAACAATCAATCAGCTTTGTATGAGCTATGTTTCGCACTTTAGACACTACTGGGGGTTTGTGTTTGATAATAGTTAATGTCTATATCATTTATTGCAAGTCATACCAACAGATAAAGAAGATAGTGATAAGCAAGGTGGCAGAGGTAGGATGGCCAGAATTTTTTAAATTTCTATACAAACAATGAGCCTTAAGAGGTCTAGATATAAGATCTATTTTACTCCAGTGTCAATTTAAAAAAGATCACTAGGTACAATAAATTGATAATAGTATATGACTGACACTAATTATTGTAAATCTGACATACAAGAGAATGATTTAAGCACATGAATCAGTATAGTGTTGTAATATATATAAAAAGATTGGGGAAATCCTATGGCATGAACTAGAAACTAGAATTCGGCTAAAGATACATAATTTCATAGGTGTCAGATTCTCTATATTTCATGTCGTGATAAATATATCCTGGAAACTTAGTAAATATGTTTATCTATAATTAAATAGGATTAATTTGGGAGAAGATGAGCCTCTGGCTTTTTTTGTGTTTTTCAAGTTTTCTGAATATTGAATATTTTCAAAATGCATATGGAAATCCAGAAGATGTTACTTTCTTCTGAATTCTTTTCTATTTTCTGTTTTATTTATTTCATCTCATTCCTGACTGTGTGTAAACATTTTTACCTAACTATGATGAAGATTTTTGTCGAAAGGTACTGGATGCTTTGAAAAAGGTTTTAACAAACGAAAGTGTTCTTATATGTACACATTGGCTATGAAGCTGTCAATTTCCTTCTGGCTTTCCAAATGTTGAAGTTTATCAGCCTAGAAAATATTTCAATAATAAAAAATAAACGGCAAAAAATAGGAGCAAATAATTAGTAAAAATGAAAGCTTCTATTCTCATTATCGGAAATTGTACGAATCATTATTTGTTATCTACTCTAAAATACACAATTTAACTACTGTATATATATAATTACCTACATAATTACATTTATTGAATGTTCGACTAATGGCAGTTTGTAGCTTGCAGTGGTTCATACCTGTCTAGATAAGAAAATAGTTATCTATCATTATCAGTTAGGGGAACAATGTGCAATGTACTGTAACATTGAATAGATGTACTGTAACAGTGGATAGATGTACTGTAGCATTGAATAGATGCTGCAGTCACTGCATTAATGAACATCAAAAAAGTCTATAAGACTTACTCCATACCATTGGTACTTCTACAACGCTATTGCACCTACTAATGAATTATATTCCGAAAATTTCGATAGTCTTCGAATAATTTGATGATCTTCGAATATTTCGATAATTTTTATTCATTTTTTTAAAAGGCGATATTTCTAATTAAAGTTATCTACTTTTTATTTTATTTTAAAGGTTGCATTTTTAATCGAAGTGGGCTAAATATTGGTAAAAATAAAAAACTGTTAGAGATTATTCTAAAGCCTGTCTGTGTGTTCCATGATAAGTAGGAAGAAACCATTCGTAATGTAATTTAAAAATCTGTGTAGTATGCTGTAACATAACTAAAAGAGTAATGATAAAGAAAAAAAGAACGTAAACAAATGGTTAATTACAAAACTCAAAATAATCATGTTATAATATTTGCCGGTAAAATAGTTAGAGGTGTAATATAATTCTATAATGTAATCAGACAAGACTTTAATCAAATAACTACTTATCAAAATAACATCTTTAAAAAAGACCAATCAAATTTCTGAAATATAATAATCTTGAAATATTTAGAGGACAGTTTCAGGCTATTTTTTGGTGTGAATTCAAATCGTAAAGAAGGCACGCATTTATTCCCCAATAAAGGATGAGGAGTGTACTGTACAGTCAAAGAAAAGGGTATCCGTAATGATTTTTGCCAGTTTACTAATTTCACATTCTTAAAACTAAACTATACTAATTGTAACGCTTGTAAATATTTTAGATTTTGTTTAGGAACACGACGTCAAATTTGATTGATTTGAATATAATAGACAATTAGAAAACTGTGATTTGAGAAATTAGCATCATGCGGAGACTTTTTTCTTTGGTGGTACATCAATTGGTCTAACTGCATGACTTCGTTAACGCAAACACCATTTTTATTTCAGTTACAGCTGGAGCTAATCAACCTCCACTGAAATTGATGTTAACGAAAACACTTTGGGATGAACTCTGCACAGTTTGTTACCATTATCCTATTGTGGAATTTATCCCTAATTTAAGTATAAATTGGAAACCGAAAGATATGAGTATTTTCAACTTTTCCTGTTATATGTATTAACTAACCTGTGGAACATTGCGGTTCTTAGAGTGATTACTGTAATATTTATTCTTCTTTTTCTGAGTGAATCATTAGATTTTTTTTCCTTTTAGCTCTCTGGTGGTTCAGTGTGGGGGTCTGAGTGACTCGTTATACTTCATAATACTCCATATTCTTCTCTGTAAAGCATTAATCACGATGTTCAATTATTCATACCTAATGATATGGAGTTGATCTCCTAAAACCATCTCTTCTTCCATCTTTTCAGGGCAGTAAAACAGGCAGTGAATCCCTCAGTTTGCTCTTCTACTGCTCTGATATTTCCCCGAGACTTATGAAAAAAAGACTACATTTTGAGTGGAAAAAGGAGAGTTAATTAAGGCATTAGAAAGAAATGTGTCTACAGGGAGTTATCGTCAATTCAATTAGATTTACAATGACCATCCTTGTGTATAAGGTTTTTTCTGCTAATTATAATAGGAAAGATAAAAAAGAGTTGGGATAGGATAGATTGAGAGAAAAAGTTATGGTGGGGCCATAGAATTATGGGAACCGGGGTCATAGGAGAATTAGAGGGAAAATAATATGCTGTGCCCATAGAAGATTGAGAGGGAAAATTATGGTGTGGCCAAAGAAGATTGAGAGGGACACATATTCAATATTTACAGTTTGGTTGTTCTAAATAGATTGTTTGAATTATTAATCCTACCGATAATCCGATATGAATACACTTTACTTCACTGTAATCCTATACTAAAATAGTGATATTTAATTAGTTAGAGAGGCTTTGAAATTAATAACAAAAATGTTCGAAGCCCATTTTCGGTTGAGGGTATTCTATGCGAGAATAAAAACTTTTCTCATTTTCAAATTAAAATTTAGAATGGTTTTCTGAAAAATAATAATGGGGACATTTTCAGTGCCCAGTTCAAACTGCTCGAGATGCTAATTTAAGAAACAAATAAAAGATATAGTGATTTATGTGATGTCAGATGGGGGGAGAGAGTGAAGAAAAGAGTGGAGGGAGAAATTACGCTGAGTTCGAGTAATTAATCATACTTAATCATACTTTTATAATTAATAATACTTTAGTAATTAAGTATCATCTAGCGATACTTGTATAATTAATAATACTTTAGTAATTAAGTATCATCTAGTGATACTTGTATAATTAATAATACTTTAATAATTAAGTATCATCTAGTGATACTTGTATAATTAATAATACTTTAATAATTAAGTATCATCTAGTGATACTTGTATAATTAATAATACTTTAATAATTAAGTATCATCTAGTGATACTTTTATAATTAATAATACTTTAATAATTAAGTATCATCTAGCTATATGTATTTATGGTAAAATTCAAAATAGTGAATGTAGTGAGATGCAATAATCTTCATCTTTCAGTAACTTTATTCTAATTAATAGTTAACCATTTATTGGGTGGCTAATCATGTTTTCAAATCCCCAATTCTTTGTTCTGAAGTTTCTCAAACTTCGAACTAAGGGTAAGTTACTAATTATCGGACAGTTCCAAGTTTTCGATCCTATAAGAAGAAAATGTATTTCAACTAACTAATATAATATGTATACATATGATACCTAAATGTATCAAGGATACCAATTAAAATCTCATCACCAACAAGATTACCTCTACGACATTTTGTTAATCAAATTCGAATCAAGGCTCGAAAAGAAGCAAGATAAGTTTTCTCATTTTTCATTACTGGCTTTTGTTAGGAATTAATTCACTGTCTGAATGCTGTCTGTCTGTCCAACTGTCTAGAGGAAATGAAATTTATAAAGGTCTGGACTAGATAACCTTGATGTTATTCCAACATTATTCTATATAGGTTCGTCTCAAATTTAATTTGTAAAATAGCTTCATTGTAGACACTATGTAAAATAGATTGGATATAATTTAGATTGTCTAATGATTGTTACTTACATATATCTCCTTTTTTAAGCAGAAGTAAATGAAACATGTTCGTATATGAATAATTCATTATAGTTTTGAATATGATCGAATGAGTTCAAATGATTTCATCAGTGAAATGTTGAAATTAAAGCAAATTACGATTAATTTTATAAAGCTAATGGAAAGATCAATATATATAGAATATGAATTATGTTCCGATTTAACAATAGTCGACCAACAAAATAAGTGTTAAATTTAGCTTATTTTGCATAACCAGATGTTTGACTAATATCCCACCACTCACTCATTGGTTACAGACTTATAGTGGTGACAAACAGACAAACGCTGATGATTACATACCCTCACTCACCCTCTTTGAAGTTAATGTAACATTTGATGGAGATAAGTTTTACAACTTTTATTGCCACTTACTTAACTTCTTTCACAACTAATTAGACGAAATAAAACACTAAACTAAATAGCGTTAGAAGTTGTACCTCTTCAACTCTCGCGTTAGTTGAGTCGCGGTAAAAGTTCTCTAATATGATACAATGTCCTGTCATTTAATTTATGTGAACTTAATGAGAAACTCCCTGAAAAGATTAATGATAATCTCTTTAATTAATTCATAGGTTTGCTCATGCTCAGTGTGTGTAATTTGCCATTAAATTAGGGCACATTAGTATGGAAATATTATTCGCTGTAGAGGACCTACCCAGTTAAAATTCGGTGCAGTATAGCGGACGTTTTACTGTAGTTTATGGCAGTCTCAGTATTTCTGAGCAGCGCTCAGCAGATAATCTCTGCTTTCTACAAATGTTTACCGCGACCTACGGAGGCCACGGAAGTATAAGGACGAGATAATCTGCGGAGGTTTGACGCGTTATTATCTGCCGAAAACTCTGGAGAACAGAGCATATAAAATCTTCAGAGTTTATAGTCGATAATATTGGCGAAAATCTCCAGAGATTGAAGCACCACATATTGCTCATGAATCATAATCCAACAAATTAATTTGAACAAAAATACAACTTTGTTATCGATAGTGTAGCTAATAATAGGTAATAATAGCTATAGTTAATTAATTGGTGGATATCCCTAATATAAAATAAACATTAATCACAATTGTTCTTGGTACTCTGCTATGGTTTGGCTCATTCAGTTTTATATTAAATTTATTGTTACCTAATATTAATTTAACCACGGATATCATCGAGCAATTTGTTTGCGCTTTTTTATTTCTCATTTGTCAGAGTGAACCACTAAATTTTTTTAAAGTAACACTTATAGAACATCAAAGCAATAGTGAAGTATGACAATGTTGATATCAGGCTGTATCTTCTCACTGAATGAACTGACACAGCTCTCATCAGACTCACACATCGATCATGTAGGTTCTAACAGTATTTCCATGCGTACATGTGAGTGAGAATCGTAGTTACAGGAGACATTCTTAAATAATTTCCATAAATATCAAAGTGCTGATGCTTGATTATAGATAAAATGACGTATAAAAATAAATTATAAGCATACTAAACTACTATTGCATATTATGTTTTCAATTTATAAGATATTAGGTACTTATTTACCCTGATAAGTTTATTATTTGTCGAATTAAATTTTTGGCATGTGAGAATATATTAAAAATATCATATTTGGAATATATAATGACATTCTTATAAACAAGCTGCCATTGGCCTTAGTTTAATAAGTTTACTCCAATATGTACTATATATAATGCATACAGTATACTGCATATATATAGTTAGTTCAGAAAATTAATTTGGTTCATCTAACAACGATTCAATATTATAAGTGAAATAATTGCAATAACTAACCAGTTAAAATTATATACTAATATTATTATAACATTAATCATGTATTTGTTCTTCATCCGCGCCGTTTAAATAGGTATATTGGAATACAATACCAAATAACATGAAATCATTATTGAAAAAATCGGTCATTCTTAATAATTATTTAAAGATAAAATCATTTCCATGCTGAAATTATTAAAAACAGGGTTGCAAAACGAAATATATAGAACAATTATTTTGTACGTTCTAAAGAAAAATATCGTATTTTTTTATTGAGAACCATTGAACCTGCCGTATTTTGAATAGTTTCTAGTTTAAAATGAGGTTCTGTGATGGTTTAATGTTTTAAGTTATTAATTAATTGGTGAAAGTGAAATTGTGTATCTATCATGTGTATATTATTTAAGAGTTCAGTGGTTATTGTATCCTATTGAAAAAAATAGCTATGCTAGGCTAGGGTCACACAGGTATATTGCGGCCCTTTAATTTCAAATTTCGGCCATTGCAAGAATTTCTTTAAAACCTGCTGAACCTAATTCATATTGAAATGTTGCATATAAAAATAAGCTAAATGCTTTCTATATATTTTTTGTATGTGTATTAACTTTGTAGCTACTATTTTTGTTAGTGTCTTGGGGTTAAAGGCCGCAGTTAGCTACAGGGCCGCAATTTACCTGCTTCACCCTAGGTATATATTATACCTATAATATAGCCTAGCTAATTTGTACTTTTTTGGGTTTTGAAATTCACTACCTACCTAGGTGCCTACTCATGACACCAGTTATCTATCTAACAATAAATGATTTTTCACCTAGCTATGTATAATGTACTAGCACATAGGTATCAGGAAATGCACTGTAACTTGTACTCTAAGTAGCCTATGTCCAAGTTACTCCCACTGTGACATATCTATGTACCCACAGGGCACAGGGCCACAGCCAACAGGTGACTCAAGTTATAGAGTACTACCGATGTCAGTTAAGCAAATTAGTTGGCTTCTATTTTAAATGGTTCACTCGTCCACACACTCTGATAGCTATATACCTTAGCCATGTTTCAAAGTGTGCACTGTTAACAAAGTCGCCGATATAGCGGCTATAGCCTATATTGATACGTATCTAAAAGATGAGCGGCGCACCAGATTACGGCGCACCCACCATACGTTCTATTAGATAATTCATAGGTAGATTGAAAGATAATTTATGATATCTATGATAGAAATGTACTAGTGAATTTGATATCTGTTGTTTCAAATTTATGACTGATGGTACCTGTATGATGTGAATCCACAACCAGTCTGTATTTGGTTTACCAAATTCCAATTAGGCTAGCCTACTTTTCCATAAAGCTGAAAAAGAAATCAGAAAATACCTAGGTACCTACCTATTTCATGATAGCTATTTGAATGGGCTACCAACATTTTTTTTATTTAGGTAGCTACCTACCTAGCCACCAAAATTAAAAAAATAATGGTGACATTATACTAACATAGGAATAAATAGCTAAAAAGTAAAATCCACAGACTTTACTAAAATATTATTTTCGAAGGGGAAAAATTCCACTGACAAGTGGATGGAATTTACCATGAAATACAGTCTGGGCATTAACCAGTCTGTATTTGGTGCACAAAATTCCACTGACTTTCTAAAAGTTCAAAAAATCCACCATAAATTTCTAATAATTTGGCTGATCCAGCAACTTTTTTCCAATTTATCCACCAAAAATTAATGAATAATGGTAACATAGGATTATAGAAATAAATGGCTATGAAAATCCACAGACTTTGCCAGAATATTATTTTCAAGGGGCAAAAAATTCCACCAACATGTCTGAAAATTACCACGAAATACAGACTGGGACATTAATTGAGTCAGAGAGATAGATTGATATTCGCAGTTGCTCGAGTCTTGACTGATGACTAGGTATATTGAATTTTCTTGGAATAGTCTTGAATTCATTCCTACCTGTAACCTATCCAGAATGCAGGAACTGGTAAAGTGTTCTCAAAGATATCCTACATTTTGATTTATGTTCTCAATAAAATACATGTAAATGTAGGAGGAAATTATGGATTGTTTTCACAGAAAAGGTTAAAAGTCCTATATTCTGCAGACTGGCTAGTACCTATACAAGCTAGGTATATCTATAGACTATTTACCTGAATTTTACTTTGATCATAAAAAGAGATCTCTGTATTATTGTATACAAAATATGCCAGTTAATCTGTTAATGCCAATTAATTGACCCTCAGCCTTACATAATAAGTTACATTTGTAAAGGTCAAAACTCAGATATGTCAAATTGGTTTAATGTTTTGATTTAATTTAATTCCTATGTTCCCATGTAAATTTGGCCTGAAATTTTAAGAAATAAGCCAAAATTGACATGTCTCAGAATCTTTAAATTTTGGCTTGAAATTGGCTTACAATATGCCAGTCTCTTGAACATGGCATGATGATGATTATTCAGATTATATAAGATGCATCTTGACAATTTCAATATATTTAGGTACCTATTCTCATGTAAATTTTGGCACTAGCTATATTTAGAAAGACAACATAGTTTTAAAATTTAGATAAATGAAGCAGTAAAATTAGGTTACTTTCACTAGAAACCTATCTTTGTTGACTGACGGAGGTCGCTTTTCTTTGACGGAGGTCGCTTTTCTTTGACGGAGATCGCTTTTCTTTGACGGAGGTCGCTTTTCTTTGACGGAGGTCGTTTTTCTTTGACGGAGGTCGTTTTTCTTTGACGGAGGTCGCTTTTCTTTGACGGAGGTCGCTTTTCTTTGACGGAGGTCGCTTTTCTTTGACGGAGGTCGCTTTTCTTTGACGGAGGTCGCTTTTCTTTGACGGAGGTCGCTTTTCTTTGACGGAGGTCGCTTTTCTTTGACGGAGGTCGCTTTTCTTTGACGGAGGTCGCTTTTCTTTGACGGAGGTCGCTTTTCTTTGATGGAGGTCGCTTTTCTTTGACGGAGGTCGCTTTTCTTTGACGGAGGTCGCTTTTCTTTGACGGAGGTCGCTTTTCTTTGACGGAGGTCGCTTTTCTTTGACGGAGGTCGCTTTTCTTTGACGGAGGTCGCTTTTCTTTGACGGAGGTCGCTTTTCTTTGACGGAGGTCGCTTTTCTTTGACGGAGGTCGCTTTTCTTTGACGGAGGTCGCTTTTCTTTGACGGAGGTCGCTTTTCTTTGACGGAGGTCGCTTTTCTTTGACGGAGGTCGCTTTTCTTTGACGGAGGTCGCTTTTCTTTGACGGAGGTCGCTTTTCTTTGACGGAGGTCGCTTTTCTTTGACGGAGGTCGCTTTTCTTTGACGGAGGTCGCTCTTTCATGACGGAGGTCGCTCTTTCATGACGGAGGTCGCTCTTTCTTGAAGGAGGTCGCTCTTTCTTGAAGGAGGTCGCTCTTCTTTGAAGGAGGTCGCTCTTCTTTGAAGGAGGTCGCTCTTCTTTGAAGGAGGTCGCTCTTCTTTGAAGGAGGTCGCTCTTATTTGACGGAGATCACTTTTCTTCCATTTTACAAATCAGTCTGCAAAACATGCACAATCAGTCTTCAAATATTTAATTTTTGGAGCAATTCTCTCCAAAAAGATCTTTGAATTTCTCTTTAAAATGGCCAGAAATCTCAAAATACTCTTCAATAATTATATGTAAACCTAAGAATTGATTAAGAAATTGTCGCCAGATAATTCAGAACACTAATTTCAAGGCCATAATAGTCACTGGATAAACTTCACAACTTCATGCATCTTTCGCAGACTGGGTTACAGAGTATGTCAGTTAAAGCCAATTAATTGGTTTAAATTTCAAGAGGTCAAAATTTAGATATGTCTAATTGGCTTAAAATTTTGAATTAATTCCTATGTTCCTGTGTTAATTTTGACTTGAAATCTTCAAAAATGAGTCAAATTGGCTTGGCTTAGAATCTTTATGAAATTTTGTGTCAAAAATTCGCTTACAATTTTCCACCCTCTGAAACATAGCAGTTTTCTTTGACGGAGGTCATTTTATTTTTGATGCAGGAGGTGACTTTTTTTTGACGCAGGAGGTGACTTTTTTTTGACGCAGGAGGTGACTTTTTTTTGACGCAGGAGGTGACTTTTTTTTGACGCAGGAGGTGACTTTTTTTTGACGCAGGAGGTGACTTTTTTTTGATGCAGGAGGTGACTTCTTTTTGACGCAGGAGGTGACTTCTTTTTGACGCAGGAGGTGACTTCTTTTTGACGCAGGAGGTGACTTCTTTTTGACGCAGGAGGTGACTTCTTTTTGACGCAGGAGGTGACTTCTTTTTGACGCAGGAGGTGACTTCTTTTTGACGCAGGAGGTGACTTCTTTTTGACGCAGGAGGTGACTTTTTTTTGACGCAGGAGGTGACTTTTTTTTGACGCAGGAGGTGACTTTTTTTTGACGCAGGAGGTGACTTTTTTTTGACGCAGGAGGTGACTTTTTTTTGACGCAGGAGGTGACTTTTTTTTGACGCAGGAGGTGACTTTTTTTTGACGCAGGAGGTGACTTTTTTTTGACGCAGGAGGTGACTTTTTTTGACGAAAGGTACACACCACACTATTTTTTCACACCCCTATTCAATTATCTCCTCTATTCTTCTATTAGCATCATGTGTAAAATTATAAGTGCATGGTTCTGTTACAACTTGAAGTGATGCATTGAGTAGAAAAATAGTGCTTAAGTCATAATTCAGAGATCGTTCTGTTTTATGATCATGGTGGCCATACTTAGAAAGATGATACTGGGTGGTTAATAAATACTATATTATTCAGAGTCAAAATCCTTGCTCATTCACCAGTGTCATTGTTTTGAGTCCTTTGACCAATGAGATATTTTACAAAGTATCTCAAATGGTCAGATTATCCAAGAAACTTTGATAGATATTTGAATTTAAAGCATATTTTTCCCATATTGTCATGCTTAAACTCAATAATGTTTAGGACATTAAATAGAAATTTAATTTTCATTGCATAGTATGGAAGTGGCTAATATCACTCCTATTTATTTAGATAACTGGTGTTCTATCAGTTATCTACCTATGTTCTTGTGTTAATTTTCATAATTATACAGTGTGATCATTATTAAGAAATTATACATAGCTAACTCAAATTGTGAGTTTGTTTATGATAATCTGTATTGCTCCCTCTGGATATTGTTACTAACTAGGCTATTTATATATATGTTCATGAATTTGTTTGTTATATATGTCAAAACTTTTGTTTTTCTTTTCAGGATTATAATTATTCAACGCATTCCAAAAGGAAACTAGTTTAAGAAATTTTGTATGTATCAAACAATCAAGGATATTCAGTTCAAACTTTAACATGTCTTTAGATGATGAAGAGGACATGATGCTATTCAATATGAAGTATTAGGTAAGTTCAGCTCTCTTTTCAATCTTAAATAAAATAATTGACACAATGGAATTTACTACAGATGCTCCGATACCATATTGTTAAATGATACCAGTACCAAGTCCAATACCAGTTTTTTTAAAGTATGATATTCACAAGTGTTACTTGCTCAGTGTAATAGCTATAAATTTCATTTGTTATATTATTTTTGTGTTATTGCAATTAGCTAAAGTGTACCTAGTTTCGAACTACAGTGTACCTAGTTTCGAACTACAGTGTACCTAGTTTCGAACTACAGTGTACCTAGTTTCGAACTACAGTGTACCTAGTTTTGAACTACAGTGTGCCTAGTTTTGAACTACAGTGTGCCTAGTTTTGAACTACAGTGTGCCTAGTTTTGAACTACAGTGTGCCTAGTTTTGAACTACAGTGTGCCTAGTTAGTTTTGAAGTATGTATTATTATTCATCTGTTGATTAATTACAGCAATATCAGCTGTCTAGTTGAACATAAATTTATCATTATAAGCACGAAATGTAATTATTCAGTGAATTGTTTATAATGTTCGTTTCAATTTTCAGAAACACTGTCCGGACCCGATTTCAAACCAGTTCATAAAACCATTGGAATATCACTATAGAATTCTGGCGATTGGGATGGACATAGAGGAAGGGGCATACGCTCCCACACCTAAGCACGGTCATGAGTCTTCCCCCCCTGGTCACGAGCCCCCCCCCCCCTCCCTGTTGTTTAATCCTTATTTTCATAGTTAAACAAATGAAGAACTATGTACTTAGATAGAAATAACTGAGAGTTGCTAATGTAGTTTCACTAGTTTGTTGTACTGCAAACTTGATGATTGATTAATGACCTGGCAGGGGGTTTAGGGGGATTAAATAATAATATAGGTAAATAAATAAGGATTAAAAACAGATGGCTCGTAATCGGAGAGGGGGGGGGGTGCTTATGACCTACACCTCCGAGGAACGCGTTATCAAAGTTGGCGACCTAATCTCTTACTCTTCTCCCAATTTATATTTGTAAGTATGGTTACTTTTTTTATTATTAGTAACAATTGATACTCATTTTACAAACTTTGACAATCAGTTAGAAAGAAAAATATATAAGTAAGATTTACAATGTATAGCTTTAGTTTGCTTACCAATAAATAAATTTAAAGCTATCTACTTCACTCTTATAACCTTACCACTACTCTTTACAGTCTATTATATCGTAAATGGAAAAGGAGATGGTGTCCCTTCAGCCCTGAACTGTTGTAGCTAATTTGGAATGTATTATTTTACCATGTTTATTTTTATTAACGCTACTTGCAGTTTTGGAGAATAGCGCACAGTTATATTCATCAACTGCGAGGTCTTAGATTTTTGTATTAGGAAGGCTTCATTCCCCATCATCTTCTTCCATCCACCATCGCCACAGGCGCTTGTGACACTTTTCGTGACAATTCTTGGTAAGTGACAGCATTCACGGAGAAGCTTTTTTGTACATTCATTAGTATTGCCACTGACGGGTGGCAGGTGACATTGTTTATAGAGCCACTTTTCTTTCTGACTGATTCTTCCAGTCCCTTCTATTTAATTTCCTTTTGATGTAGCTAAACGATATGGCCTTTTTTTCTGAAATAGACATTTAACCCCTACTAAATAAATTTTTTCCTAACTTGAAACGTCAATCACATTAATTCAAATAGCTATTTAGACATGATCATTTTTTACCCTCATGGTAGATATTGACTGGAATATTGCTGCCGAATAACGTCACATTCATAATATGAAGTATATATGCGGTAAACGCGTCATATTTTATAGTATGAATATGTGCGTTCATATTCAGCGCAGTATTGGCGCAGTCAATATCTTCCATGAGGGTATTTTTTCTCTAGTGTTTCACTCGTGGCCACGGACGCTACGCGGTCGCGCATAAGTAGTTAGGACGCGCGTGTCTGCAGTTTAGGGTAGCGCCCCAGTGTAGTTCAGTGCAGTGGGGGGACGTAGAATGAGGTCCCCAAAAGCGGACAAAAATGCTCTGTCGCGGCCCTATCGCGGCCTTCTGCCTGCCATGATGCCGGCCCTGCGCGCCCCACCCGCTGCCCCTATCCTGCACCGAATTTTAACTGGGTAGGAACTGCTTTCAGAAAGAATAACGTGTGATGTGGAGAATAACTGCTAATCCGATTTAGGTTTTTTTTATATCATTTACAAATTGAAATGTTGTTATATTCATATAATGAATTATAATAAAGTATGTCAAGCAATATTTGATTAAAAACTGAGCCAGTAATTAAGCAAAATGGCTTAACTCTTTCAAGTCTGGTGGTACATTACTACATACCACATAAGGGTTACGTTTAATGCTCAGTGGTACAGAAATTGTACCACCCTTAAAAATTAAGTTTTGAGCTACCTACATGAATGCTTATGTAGTGTCATAATTCTTTGATCATATAGGACATTTATTTCCTTGATAGGTGTGGGCCTGAAAGAGTTAAACCATTTAACAGGCTGTATTGAATATCATTGATACATTTCTAATTTTGTTGTTTTTGGTAACTCTGTATTTTGATTACTATAAATTTTATGAACCCGCAAATTATTCTTATTCGCTTGGTTAAAGTTTACGCATCGTTCGTGTTCCAGTACGTCCGCCAGAAGCATCTTTTCATGCCATTAAAGTTTTACCTCACCGTCATATTACAAATTTCAGAGCAGAGGATCAAGTTTCATTCAGTTACCTAAGTAAACTCTGGACGCTACACAATGTAATTAATGGAGTTCAGCTCATTGTTAAAAGATGCATGGGATAGAGTAACTCTAGCTTACAATAAAGTAACTGTAGAGTATAATAAAGTTAGGCCCATTCTATACAAGCAGTTAAAACGCTGAGTTTACACCGCTCAGTTTTCGCCTCTTCAATTGATGACGGTTAAATGAATGGTGAGCAACTTTACAGTCTACACTAGCGTTTCTAACGCCTTCCATTCATTTAACCATCATTAATTGAAGAGGCGTCAACTGGGCGGTGAAAACGTAGCGTTTTATATGCCAGTATAGAGTGGTCCTTACTCCAGAGTACAATAGACTCACTTTGATATAATACATCCAGACAAAGTTATTCAATTTCACCTCCAAAGTGGGAAAATATCTCAACAAGATGGATAATTTTGCGATGGCTTTTGGAAATTCTTTGGCCAACTTCATGGATGTGGAAGAGATTTCACGCAGAGAAAATTTCCAGAATGGAGAAACTTTGAGTGACGTCATTAAAGATTTGATATCATATTAGTTGTATTAATTTTAGGAATATGAAAGCAGAGAATAACTTTGGTCATTGGTTTCAGTATTTTTTGTGTTACTAGTACCACCCTGGTTAGAAGAATATAATCAATTGAAATGCTTAATAATCTTATATTACCTTTCAATAGTTCGTTTAAACTCAATTTATGATGTTATAATAAAGAAATTAAACACATAACAAAAATTATAAGCCCATCCAAAGTATAATGAACATTTTTCACTTTGCCATTATTGAAATTAATGAGAGACAGGAGAGAAAAGTCAAACATTAATTTAAATAAAACACAGCTCTGCTCTTTTGTATAAGCTGTAATTATTTAATTGCTCCATAAAATATGAAATACAACATTAATTTTTTCAGGGAGAGGTGGAAATATTCCCAGGATATAAGAAAATAATGATAACATGCCTAGGTAATGATATGCAGCATCTGAGGGAATGCACTTATATGCTATTTTATATTATTAACATTATTTATTATTAACATTATTCATTATTAATGTTACTGAATTATAATATTCATTCGAAATGTCATATTATATATATAAATGAAAATAGAAATGTCGTTTCTATATCTTCTTATTTATATCTTGTTGACTGAGAAGATTTCAATATTCATATCAATGATGAACAACTTACTAAATTAACGTTTAACTTGTTAAATTTTGATATTAGTTTTTGTTATTTTTTGGTAACTTGTAATTTATTAATTTCACGTTACTTAATTCAGTATGATTTTATAGATCATTTTACAAAATGGAAACCGAGAACATTTTTTCCCTAATCTAAATTCCATTTGGATATATTTTATAATATATATAAATATTACACGCAAAAACAATTGAATAGTTCGCATATATGTACAAACATTGTGAGTAGCAATGTGTGGAAGTTGGTCTTTTACTTTCCGTCTCAGGTGACCCTGGGCCGTTGCTTTCAGTCGAATCGCTTTCAATTAGATGTTATCACGACTGAGACAATCTCCAGTGACGGCTGTAGAAAATATTATCTGGGGACTGGAGACAGAAGAGAGAATCGTAGTGACAGGAGCTTAGCATTTTGACGTTAACAAGGGAAGATGCCACTTTGGTAAAGACTGCAGTTGGTCACACAACAATGACACACCCACCATAACAATTTGTCTCGAAAAAGTGAAATCTTAATGTCAATGAAAAGACTAAAGCTTCACACTCTTCTCCATTACAGACTATTGGAAACTTATGAAAACAGGTCTCAGATGAAATAATACCAAATTGAACATTTCTATCAAGTTATTTTTCTGCATATGTAAAATAGTATACAGGCAGAACCCGCTTTAAAGTAAACCTCGCTTTTATAACAGGAAGACTTAAAGCGAAGTTGACCCCGAAGTTGATTTCAGTTTTGCTGTTACCAAACAGACGATTCAACGTAAGAGCAACACTCAGATGATTAAAAGATGTGTCCATAATTACATTGGTTGAGAAGAACCTCTAAAGGGATTTTGAAAATGTTATTTTGATATTCCAGGCGGCAATCATTAGAGATTCCTTATTTGGACTGCTTTATCAAAGAAAAAGAAACGAACTTTGCCGCTTTTCTGGTTATCTCAGAAACGAAACTTTGTGTAAAACCGGTCCTACTTGTACATATGTCATTCTTCGAAATTCACCAGGGATTCTTCTGTCTCAAATTATTTAAATCGAACGATCAATAGAAAAATATTTTCTAGCTTCACCGACCTGAGCTGAATTGAAAATTAGTGATCATCATCAAAGCAGATCTGTTTCGTGGTGACACGCAATAATTGAAGATCTACTGCAAGACATCCTGAAGAATTGTAAGAATTAAGAGAATTTAGAACGATATTTAATCTCACGATTGACTTTAAATGTATAATAATAATAGTTTATAGGCATCATTTAAAACACATCTGAACAGTTGATCACAAACGAATCTATATATGGGATGGATTATCTATTCGAATCATGGACAAAATTAAATAGAAACATATGGATGATGTGTATCGTCGGTCATAGAAAACTATATAGTTGTGATTTTATATTTAATGTCTACATTAATTTACATTTAAATCTGTTGTAGTTTGGTGCATAAATGATGAAATTGATAATGTGATTATAAATAACTATTTCCGCTATTAAGGTACTAATGTAATAACATGCTATCATCTTCTCCATTCACATTTTCTTCACATATACCATTAATTTAGATTCTAATTGCCTAATATCGACCAAAGACACAAGCCTTGACCTTGCCAGCCTAGTGAATAATAGGGTGCGAAATAGGACCCGCATTTTCCGTGAGAAACTTTAATCATTGCAACCTACTAATCTGCAAAGTTAATTTGCATTTATCACTCTTATTCTCTAGCAAAAAAGTGACAGTTTGAAGATGAGTAGTTAACTCTTTATGTACTGAAATGAAGCAATGGAAAACGAGCGTTTATAGGATGAACTTGTAATATACGGGCAAAGAAAGCATATGAAACAACAAACAATGATTATTGTTTAAAAAGAAAATTAATAAATTCACAATTGTTTTTGATTATTGTAAACTTATTGCATAAGGGCTTTATTAAAAAAACTTTAGAAATACACTTCGTTAGAAGGGTTGAACTCACCTTCATGTGTGATTGATTGATTAAATTATACACACCGACAATAAAATTGTAATGCTGTCACAAGAGTATTAAAATAGATTCTTATATTTGGCTTTTCAATCTTTGATGGAATTTAAATGGAGCTTTGTTCTATTTTTAACAATGTAGCATATATAAAAGATATTGTGTATCACAAGTTGAATTTTACTCGTTTTTTTGTCTTCAATATTCATCATCGAGAACGTCTTTATTATTATTTGTTGCACCTGTGCCACTGAATATGTGACATTCAATCCATATTAATCATAAGTGATTATGTATGGCAAAATGAATAATAGTCAATCACGTTAAAACTTCTATGATTATCGATCATCCTTGATCATTTGATATAAAATAATCATTGATATGAGAGCGTACCATAAAATCTGTCACTTGATGATTGGTCAATTTTTTTTCTTTTAAATTTCCTTCATTGAATAATTAAAAAAAGAACAATTACTTTTTATAGTACAATATATATATATTATTGCACAATAATAAAGTCAGTGAAGATTTAGAGAAATCATATGTTTAGTACCTATAGACACGACAACTGGAGGATGTTCTTCCCAATGATAAGTACATCATAGACTTTAGGAGGCGTTGCTCTAACTAGATTCACGGAAGTTAGTTTGGTTCCAATCGTGGCCTATTACCCCAATCAACTTACTTTGTGCTGACAACTTAGTTCTAAAACAAATCAATTGAGGTTCAGATTAGGTTGTACCCTGTACAGTGCTTCCTCATTCTCTTTTCAATTGGCTTATTTCACGAGAAAAACATTGTAGCTAAAATTAGTTTTGAAATTTGCGGTACATCAGTCTAACTCTATTTACTCATCAAAAAGCTTTTCATAACCAGTTTAAGTGAGTAAATATTGTAATTCAATTATAGTGAGAAATAGAAAAATAATTATATATGGTATATATATACCTATAAGTTTGATGATGAATTATCCCTCATGACTCATATCAGCCAATCAAATAGGAAGTCATTTTTCCTCTAAATCACGATAATAACGAATGGCTTCAATAACTCCGGTAGCACTCCCGCATGCTCGGCATCTTTGAACTGCATTTCGATTTGCAACATTCAATGATTTTCAGCAACTGTGAAATGCCATGAAAGTGTCAGTCAGTGCGAGGTGATACTGCTCCCAATTTGCAATAATAATATCTTTTCATGGGACTAGTTAGTATAGATTTATAGTTGCATGTATAGTTATATATGTGGACTTTAACAGCTACCTTGATTTAACTTGTCATTTTATATTTCGATACTATCTATGTATTTGAATTATTTGTATTCACTAAAATAGATATTGCATTAATGATCTTCGGTTTACACACGTTTCGTCGACAGGACACTTCGTCGACAGGATGTTCCGTCGATAGGAAATTTCATCAACGGGACATTACGTCGACATGGTATTTCGTCGACAAGACGTTTCGTCGACAGGACATTTAGTTGACAGGATATTTCGTCAACTGGATATTTCTTCAACGGGACATATCGTCGACAGGCCATTTCGTCGACAGGACATTTCGTCTACAAATTATCGCAAAGGAGATAAAAGTACACTCTAATGTATGTGTATCGGGGGGGGGGGGGTGCGTGCTGCCTCTAAAACTGCCTGGTTATCAAACAATCATAAAGTGTGCAGTACAACAAACTTACGGATACAACAAACTTCATTACGGCAATTTATGTTGATAGGTTCAAAATAATATTCATTCATTTATTTCACATTCATTAAATAATGTTTATTTTTAATAATATCCCGTTACAAAAATTCGGTGACGAAATGAACTGCCAACGAAGCGTCTGCACACCGTGCTAGACCTCATTAGAGCTCATCCCTAGTGGAATACTATTTGTATTGACTGTAAATAGATAGTACTTGAGTGCTCTTCAATACAAAAAGTGGTTTCTCGTAGATTTATATTCACTACTTCTTTCCAAGGAGAATTTCTCCAAATTTGAAAACTGTAAAAATTACACTATTTCGAGAAGACTGTTTTCCGACTGCTAGATGATGAAGTACTATTTACCACAGTAACTATATATATGGATAAATAGGAATAATACACACAAATTTATATTACGAACGATTATAGTAAACATTTCATATTGTATAACTATACGCATATCCCAAATAGATTATAATATATAACTATTGATGAAATATTTCTAATTTTCTTATCTCACAACCAGGTGAATCAAATCTGGTCAAACGATCTTTTCAGTAGGAACCACTGTACCTACTAAGTCCCTTTAACTGCTCTATCATGTCACAACTCAGTCCTAACTTCTTCTTTATTCCATTTATTATTCAAAGGTGAAATTTATACGCCAACTTTACGGAAGAAATTCCTGCTTTTAAAAACATACCAGAAAATATTTCTCAGACTGGTAGAAGTTGCAATGTACAGCGCTAGAAATAAACTTTGAAATGTTTCTGTTTTGGTATTCGTGTTCCGTCTTTCGAATCCTTACACTTAATTGAACTCGACCAAACTTCAATAAAGTTCGGTTCCCCTACACAGAAATTGAAATTTAGGCCATTTTTTTTATATTTCACTACAGAGATACAAAAAAAGTTAGTCAAATTGAACCCTGGTGCACGGATCAAAAATACTATTGTTCATATTGCTCTAGTATTAAATCATTGTTATGTGCCAGCTGTACATTGACGAAAAGAATTACTTCTGCAGTATTATTTTTCAGTTTCAGAAATATCATTTCTTTGGTTTTCATCCTTGCAGTTATTTTGAGTCAAATGGAAACTCTTTTCTCAAACATATCACTAAAATATATTAAGATCACTGAACAAATTTATTAAATTATTATCTTTAGATTGGGTTATTGAAAATTTTATGAAATTTAAAAACGTCCTATCAGTAGTTCGTGACATTCAAACTAAGGATTTTCTTGCTGCTTTACAAATATGGTTCTGTTTACAAAATCTGTGAATAAGTAAGTAAAATGATTTTTTTTTAGCTTAAAGTATAGGGGAGAACCGGGAGCATTTGGACAGAGGGATGGTTCGGACAACTTGTTTAAGCATGTTTATAATTGTAGGAACTACCTCTTATTGCAACTGAATGTGTGCGAGGTGTTAACCGTCAGCTATTTGAAAGATCCTGTGCGGAGATGTAGTATTTCGTCCTCGAGGTTCAATTTACTGTTTTCTTCAATATTGATGTAATTTTTCGTGATTCATTTAGATCGTGTGTGGACTATATGAATACGAAACTGATTCTCAATCTCAAAGGTATGAATTATATCAATATTTTATGTTATGTTTGGTGTGTTAAAAAAATAATACAATTGAAATTAGAAAAATGGTGATGTTTTTAATTTTGAAGTGTCATTTGGGATGAATCGGACACTTCTGTTGAGGTTGGTCTGGATGGTGTCCGAACCTTCCCTCTGTATCCAATTCAGTCCACCATTACAATTTAATGATGTAATTCTTATTAAAAAGGACATTCTGAACATGAAGTTAATTATTTCAATTGACATAGCATTTGTTTATAAGATTAGTTGCAACTTTTACTATTAGTGTCTTTATTTGACAGTTTGACGATCGTATTCATGCCTTTTCATATAAAAGAAAAACTGAAGACGATATTCAAAAAACATTTGATGAATTCCAAATAGGTTTATCTGTCAGAAAAGCTGCTGAAATTGGAGGTGTAGCAAGATGTACACTTATGGATTATACTTTAAACATTCGATGAAATATTTAAGATGTAATTTACTAATTTTGGTGAATTCCAAGAGAAATGAAATAGTTATACCCACAGTGAAAGGCAATAGTTATACAATTTGATTTTGATGTATAGCTATTAACAATAAGGATAAGTTCACAGGGATTATTCATGGGCTATCTATATTTTATTGGAGAAAAAGTTCAATCATTACAATTATATTATTATGATATAATTTCAAATACGATGACTTATTACTGTGAATTAGAAGTCATTATGGTTTATTTCAATTAAATTAGTAGATCCGAATTCAAACCTATCGTTTAATTACCCAAATTTCCAATGTTCTAACCTTTTTTATGGTGTCAGAATAATCCTCACAGCTTGTCCGAAGTCTCCCTCTAGGAGGGAGCATTCGGACACTTGAATCTCTCTTGCATTTTGTCTTATATAACTTTCGAATGAAGGTTTAAACTGTAAAACAGTCTTAATAAAAATGAAATAATATGATTTATCTACTTAGAGAAATCTTTATGCAGTTAAATTCGAATTAGTTTACGAATGATTCATATTCTCCCAAAAGTATCCGAATGCTCCCGGTTCTCCCCTATTGAACTATATTGTAGTAACTGTAAAATTTGATTAGTTGCTATTAAGAAAAAGAATATCAGTTTTCATTTCTGTATGTTCATTAGTTTGCAACATCTAATTGCCATTCATTAACTAGTTACTGTTTGGGTAAAACAACATGACACACGCAAAGTAACATGTGTCGCCATAGGGAGAACATTTTGAGCTGAGCCTGACAAACTGTAGATTACCTCACCATAATTTTGTCTCTGAGAATGTTAATCCATCGAGTCATACCACTGCCTGTTCAACCATTTGGTTTCAGTTTATCAACCACATCTTCAGTGGAGATTGTTCAACCAATGTTGTCGCAATCTGGGCAAACCACATTGCACCAACATTGGTTTGTCATGGATTTTCAGGCTTTGAAGTCACCTAGTGCCAAATTCGGCCCGGGAAATGGTTTTTATTCGTTTTATATTTAATAATATATAAAGGTTGAATAGGGAGAATAAGTAAAATACTTTACAAAATTCAATTTATTCTCAAATCCATTATTTTGACTGTAACATTTTTCCATTGAAGTACATTAGTAATACTGATATCTTGTTAATAAGTATTATTTTGTAGGGAACTAATTAAGGTTTAGAAAGCATCCCTTTACGAATTATTATGCAATGTTAATAAGAAACAGAGTTTATATTCACACTGTGATTTTCATATATAATTTTATTTACAATAAAACAATAGGTTTCAAGTTATGATGTTTCTTATTATTTATAGGATAAAGAATGAATATTGGTATATAGTGTTACAATAACATATAAATGGTACAGTTTCCTTTGGTAGAAATATAGCTACATTTAATATCTTAATTATATTGATATCATATATATACTAGTTTGGAAGTAACTAAACACATATCAATGTAGTATAAAGAACTAACTTATAAACATGCTTTCTTAGTGCTCAGTTAACTATTAATTTATGCAATGTTTCACATATTTATTTTATATCATACGTTTCTACAAAATGGGACACTAAAAGTAGTTCATTGTAAAATATATACTGCATAAACACAGTGTAACGAAACAGAAAAATGAATTCTCTTCATTCTTTCACAATGATGAGCTTGAAAGCTTCTGCTCTCTGAATGGCTAAAAGAATCGACAGTTTGTGCATGATGAGCTGAACTGGTTTCTAAAGGGCCGTACACACTTAGGGTTTTTTAAGTCTTTCCACCAGACTTTTTACTAAGCTCCTCCTACTTTTTCCACGAGAATATAAGAAAAAACGATAATTTTTTCATTTTTTTTATCGTTTTTTCTTATATTCTCGTAGAAAAAGTAGGAGGAGCTTAGCAAAAAATCTGGAGGAATGACTTAAAAAACCCTACGTGTGTACGCCACTTAATAGACTGAAAGAAATGACACTCAGTACTAGCTTCTAATTTATTTGTCTACTTGTCGTTAAAAATGATGCATTCCTATTAAAGTGAGAGCAACTCTCTATTATCCTTATGCTGAGCTCTGTTCCTACATCTCATCAAGTTTAGGATATAATAAAGGTCTACGTTTGTTCTAAATGGTTCACAAGTCAATATCTAAGACTACTCTAACAGAGTTTATACTACATTCTATACACATCAGCAGAGAAATGTCAGTTGGTGAGTATTTCCTAATATGTAACGGAGTTATCAATGTTCAGGAAGGTAATGTTGGTAGTTTTTATATACCAGAGAAACGGAATGAATGTTTAAAAATTTGAGTCGAAATAGAATACCTAATCAAATATTTGGTTTTAATGTATTTTAAATGTATATGGTATCACAATCCCTCATTGCAATTTTAATTCTCTACTTGATGATAACAATCTTCACAAAATAGCAAATGTATTTTTAAAGTCACTTACAGTATTCAATGAGGGGATATTTTGACGCTCTAATCTTTGCTTACCGCAATATAAAGTTTGGCAGGATAGAAAGTTTCGAGTCCTGCCTCCTTTAGATGCAAAATATAGCAATTATCAGCGCAATCTATAGCCAGGGATATATTTCATAACTAAAGTAGGGTTGCGATTGAAATTATGACAAAAGTTGGCGACAATATAACCCAATAGAATTTTAATTTAGCACTCTCCCCTTTCAATCTGCTCTACTTTTTCGATGCTTCAATTTTAAAATATTTCTTATATGGTCGCGAAAATCTAAACTTGTAGATTTGAAAATCTTGAAAGGATATTGTGTGAACACTATTTTCAGACGGGTTTGCTTGATGTGCAGTCGTTTCATCAAAGGACATTTCGTCGACAGGACATTCAACGATTTTGAAACTCCTAACAAATATGACCGTTATGTAGTTTTAATGTATCCACTAGTTTGTTGTACTGCACACTTCATGATTGGTAATCATCTGACAGGGAGAATGGGGGGGGGGGGGGCGGATTAAACGTACATTAGAATGTCGAAAATGATTTTTTTGTCGAAACATTTTGTCGACGTAACGTCCAGTAGACTAAATATTAGGGTGGAGTGTTTTTTCAACTTTTTAGAGTTGGTTTTCACGTTAGGTGAAAAAAGATGTAGAACTGCATAAAAACGAGATGTGCAAACTTTCAGACCCCTAGGTTGATTCCTTGATGGTTTGAGGGTCGTTTGAAAATTCGAAAAATAGAATATTATTTAATTTAAAAAAATCCGAAAATTATATTTATTGTTCTTAAAAGTCAAGATAGTTTAATATCGTAATAATAAACCATTGAGAATACCTGACTAAAACTTCAAAGCTCTATCTTATTATCTTCATTGTTCGAGGCCCATTTGAATATCATAAGGCTAAGGATTTATTGATGAAAACATGGAGACATAATCTCAAGCCCTTCTATAATTACCTCTAACAAGAGGAATTTTCAGGGCCTCGAACAATGAAGATAAAAAAAAGAGCTTTGAAATTTTGGTCAGGTATTCTCAATGGTTTATTATTACGATGTTAATCTATCTTGACTTTTAAGAACAATAAATGTAATTTTTGGATTTTTTAAATTAAATAATATTCTATTTTTCGAATTTTCAAACGACCCTCAAACCATCTAGGAATCGATCTAGGGGTCTGAAAGTTTGCACACATAGTTTTTATGCAGTTCTACATCTTTTTCCACCTAACATGAAACCCAACTCTAAAAAGTTGAAAAAACACTCCATCCTACTAAATATCCTGTCGACAAAATGTCTGTCGACGAAATATCTGTGTACCAAAGACCCTTCGACGGAACGTCCGGCAACCAGTTTGCATGAATCAAGTTTTTTCCTGAATTATTTTATTTTCTAAGAACATTTCCTTGCCTGAAAACGATTGCATTTTTTCTTATTTCAAGTCCCAAACCTACAAGCACTACAAATATTCGTAAAAGCCGATTCTTTTGGATCCGATTAAATCGTAATGCGACGAGAATTGAAAGGAACTGAGTTTCAAAGTCAGATCTGCTTGCAACAAACTTTGCATAGCAAGCAATGCTTAAAATTCTGCACGCGAATATTCAAAGTCCAAATAGAAACCTTCCTGAAACAGTGATAACAACTTGATGCTATTTGGAAAAAAACTCACATTTCTGAAAAGGAAGTCTTAACAAAAAAATATTCAGATTTATATCTAAATCTTATAAAAAATCAAATTAAAAGATGCGAAGAGTTTTGCACAGAACGTCTTGGGGCGAGAGACATTT
Organism: Caprella mutica; assembly: GCA_947561585.1. Taxonomy (NCBI): domain Eukaryota; kingdom Metazoa; phylum Arthropoda; class Malacostraca; order Amphipoda; family Caprellidae; genus Caprella; species Caprella mutica. The sequence goes on along the minus strand of CANNZV010000567.1, from coordinate 73,067 downwards.
TGCTCAGAACTCTTCGTCTGGAGAACCATGTTAGGTACACTTTTCACAGAACTTAATTTCTTGCTAGAAAAATAGATTATATGTTTTGGTCTTTGTACACACTAATGAATAGGCGTGAGGAAGCTTAGAGGTTCTCTGCTATTGGGTAACTGGGTCTAACTGACACCAAAAACAATGTACTTTCTACTTCCAAAATGAAACCTCATTGCAAAATGCTATAACGAAAAAGAATGCCTTTGTTACCTGGTTACAATTCAGTGAGTATTAATTTACATTCATATGAAGATATTAAGGGAAGGTACCAGAATTCAGACACCTATTCACACTCGCAGTACTCAGATAGTTGGTATTATCATAATTCATAGTAGACTTGGAACTTTTGAAGTTCAAATTGGTGCATGACCTTTTTTGTTTGCCCTATTCGAAATCATTTAAATTGGAATCATTAAATATGCAAAGAAGTTGAATTGAAATTAGTAACAGAAATAGTAATTACACTTTTTGTAGTTAACTATAAATTGGAAGAGATGACACGTGTTAAATTTTCATGTGATTTAAAATGATGAAAACGAACCATTCTGTATAAAGAAAGTATGTGAGTGTGAGACATTTTTAAGCTAACGTAAACCTCAAGAAGGAAGAATTTATTCCAGGGTTATTAAGTCAAATCATTCCCATAAAGATAGATTTTTTCACTTTAAAATTCTTCGGCAAAATTTCCACGGCCACTAGTAGATTTTTTCCTGCTGTTTTTTCTGCTAATGGTTTTGTTGTACAATATCTGTTTGTGAGAATTATATTTAGATTACGGTTATTAATTTCCTCAGGTGTTATTGAATACCATAACTAACTATGAATGGTAACATGCCGCAAAATGACTGATTAATTTTACGCTAAGAAATGTTGTAATGCATTTCAATGATGTGTAGATATCACTATTTCCTTTCCAATGTTCCTTTTAAGTTTGTGAAAAAGAGTTGGTTGTTCTGTTGTACAATAGTAATCTATGAGAAGTACCTGTATATCATTGAACACCATTGCTGCTTTGTGGAGGAGACAGTTCAATAATTAGAATGAACTGTTTTTCATAAGTATTTTCTATTTGGTAATGGGTACTGATAAGTCTGCGGTTTGAAAATTCAATACATTTTATGTATAATATTGACCAAATTAATATGATGATTAGAATCTTTCATATGCCATAAAACAGAGAGGAAGTTATGGTTGGGCCATAGAAGATTGAGAGAGAAAGTTATGGTGAGGCCATAGAAGATTGAGAGAGGAAGTTATGGTGGGGCCATAGAAGATTGAGAGAGGAAGTTATGGTGGGGCCATAGCAAATAGAGGGAGGAAGCTGTTAGTTATCTATGGCCCCACCATAACTTTCCCTTAGGATATTACATACCTATATCAATTTCTTCAATGATCTATTTTCATTTTTTAACATAAAGTAGAATAATAAAAATTATATTCTATCTTTTCTAAGTCTCACTATTGACGAATTATCTACCTTGAAACTTACAATACTATTCGCATGATAGTACTTAGAATGAACTGATAGTACTCAGAATGAACTAGCATGCAATAAGCTATCGGAACCTACACTCAAAATTATTAAACAGGAAACTAATTCCTGAATAATATAACAAATTAATTCTATTTCAAAATAATAAAAAGGGAAAAAACTCTCTACTCCATTAGAAAAACTTAAAAAATAGTAAAATGAAGTAATTTTTTTATTAACACTAACAACATGAATAATTTGAAAGGAGATACCGATAATTATTTACTTTAATTACTACATTACCTATTAATATCACACATTTCTATAATAAATAGAATACATTTCTATTTAACGCGCTCAACGCATTTAAAATGAAAGTAACATCTAAGGTATAAAAAGTAATTAAGTTCTTCGCTATAAACTCTATAGAGGTTCATGTTCTTATTTACAGTGTGGAGGGGTAACTACAGCAAACATCTCATTTGTTAACTATCTACTTATTGTTACATGGAAAAATATATATACACACACATCGAATTAATTTGAGCTCATGAGAGAATCGATGTGATTTATGAAAATACATTTTACTTAATTTCTTCTATTTACAAATAAATAATCTCTATTTAAATCCTTATTTTCGTAATGAAATGGTATTCTTAGGCTACTTTAAGCCAAAATTTGTGGGGTTTTGTCCAATTGACCATATCTTGGGTCTTGAGACTTGTTCCACCTTAACCTATTCTCAAAATATTTGTCTGGTACTTTGTTTGATGTCCATCTATCATGTTATCTGGTTGAAATCTATTTATCATGTTATCTGGTTGAAGTCCATCTATCGTGTTATCTGGTTGAAGTCCATCTATCATGTTATCTGGTTGAAGTCCATCTATCATGTTATCTGGTTGAAATCTATTTATCATGTTATCTGGTTGAAGTCCATCTATCGTGTTATCTAGTTGAAGTCCATCTATCATGTTATCTGGTTGAAGTCCATCTATCATGTTATCTGGTTGAAGTCCATCTATCATGTTATCTGGTTGAAATCTATCTATCATGTTATCTGGTTGAAGTCCATCTATCATGTTATCTGGTTGAAGTCTATCTATCATGTTATCTGGTTGAAATCTATCTATCATGTTATCTGGTTGAAGTCCATCTATCATGTTATCTGGTTGAAATCTATCTATCATGTTATCTGGTTGAAGTCTATCTATCATGTTACCTGGTTGAAGTCTATCTATCATGTTATCTGGTTGAAGTCCATCTATCATGTTATCTGGTTGAAGTCCATCTATCATGTTACCTGGTTGAAGTCCATCTATCATGTTATCTGGTTGAAGTCTATCTATCAGACACAGTCGGTATATCGCACCGAAAAGAGACTGAGTGCTTGATAGAGTCAGTCATTCTACCAAATGAGCCTAATATTTTTTTAAATATTAAAAGATTTCTTATCTTTAGTGGTACTGATGCCCATTACACCAACACACCAGCACGCCTCTCCAACCACTACAACATCACATCGGGAACATCTTGCAGTGGTCCATTTCCCTGGTTGAGAACCCTCTGTCTCACTGAACCATTGCACTTGGACGCCTCCAAGACATGCGAGTGTTCACACTGGTGGTTGTCGTCTGCGTTGCAGGAGCCACATGTCTGCGTGGAGACTGCGGCGCAGGACAGGTTTGTCTCTCCGATGTACACTCCGCCAAGCTCCGCCCCATTGGTTTCGGCAAGACAGAGGGAGGGTGGGGGGACAACTGCTGTAATAAAGAGAAAATAGAACATGAATATCATAATTATGAAATGAAGAGTAAACATAACTAACTATCTAACTTAAATCGTATATGACTATGCAATATGCATTTTACCAACATACAATATTTCAAAATACTTCAGCATATTATTTATTTTTGAAGCCTTTGGTGAGCAGCTAATTAAACTGATCATACTAATCATTTTTACAATTTAGCGTGGCAGTATTTAGTTCATTTCATCATTTTTGAATATTTGCTATTTCATCGCTACGACTTTTACTCGCACGCAAATTCGAAATTCGTGACCGGAATTTTTATTTGAATTACTAAATGATCAGTAAGCTGCCTGCGCATTTCATATGAGTAAGGATTTTTTACGCTTACTTTGCTATCTGCCGTTAACTGATGTTATAGGACTTTTCAGTTCAAAATTAGTCTAATTGCTACAGGTGGATAATTATTCTAGCCTCATCCATTGGTCGGTAGTTCTAACCGGATGATTATTGATTATAGTCTTACCCAACTGTTGGTCGCTCAAACTGAATGATTATAGTTTTACCCAACTGTTGGTCGTTATAATCAATTGGTTACAGTCTTACCCAACTGCTGGACGCTCTAAGCGACAGGTCCCATTCTTATCTCATACATTAGTTGGTCCCTCTATAATTATTGGATGACATCAGTTGTTCGTTCTAACCAACCATTCAGATGTTCAACAAGGGACACCTTCAACTCCAAAAACAGTCGTCGCATGTCCATTCTTTCAGAACATCGCATCAGGTTAAAAGCTTTTGTTAATTCACCGGGAAATTGCACAGTTGCTGAAGGCATTCATGATTCCTGGCAGAGAAAAGATGGAGTGCATTTTACATAAAGAGATCCGGTATTCACTGAAGATGGAGTTAGCCCTTCACTGTGTACTTAGTAAGTGATGGTTGTTTAGCCCTTCACTGTGGACATCTAAAGTGATGGTTGTTTAGCCCTTCACTGTGAACATCCTAAGTGATGGTTGTTTAGCCCTTCACTGTGAACATCTAAAGTGATGGTTGTTTAGACCTTCGCTGTGCAATTTATTTACATCGATTTAAAGTTGTTTCAACTCTTATACTGTGTACTTTATTTACAACGATTGACAGTTGTTTCAACTCTTATACTGTGTACTTTATTTACAACGATTGACAGTTGTTTCAACTCTTATACTGTGTACTTTATTTACATCGATTTAAAGTTGTTTCAACTCTTATACTGTGTACTTTATTTACAACGATTGACAGTTGTTCCAACTCTTATACTGTGTACTTTATTTACAACTATTGAAAGTTGTTTCAACTCTTATACTGTATTCCTTATTTACAACTATTGAAAGTTGTTTCGACTCTTTCACTGTGTACTTTATTTACAACGATTGACAGTTGTTTCAACTCTTATACTGTGTTCCTTATTTACAACTATTGAAAGTTGTTTCGACTCTTTCACTGTGTACTTTATTTACAACGATTGACAGTTGTTTCAACTCTTATACTGTGTACTTTATTTACAACTATTGAAAGTTGTTTCAACTCTTATACTGTGTTCCTTATTTACAACTATTGAAAGTTGTTTCAACTCTTTCACTGTTACTTTATTTACAACGCTTAACGGTTGTTTAGCTCTTCCCATCCACCCTTCCTAATTCTCTAGATAAGTGGGCACTATATTTAAAATATTTCCCTATGGCTATATCAATAGTACTTATACTACTTTTATTTCCTGTACTTACCTTCGTAACTCAAAAGCTGGAACGGACATAGTAACGTATGAACTAATCGATTTGTAAGATTTGAGAAACTGCATGGCTTGTGTCTGCATACTATAGTGTAATTTACCTAATTTTTAATAATGGTGTGATAGCAAACATCTTTATATATTATCAAACAATCAAAATCGTTATATACCACGCTTATAAGAGACAGCATACTAATAGCTCAGGCACAACAGTTGGATATATTATCATAGATACCACACAGCCTATTGACTTCAAAAGATATAATATTGGTGTGACGTATTTTCCATATAAAAGAAGTAATATTATTCGTTATTTAATTTGATCTTTCTCTTTGAATACAATTTTCTTTCTCTCAGCCAATAATTTATTTCTGAGGCTAATTCACATATAGAATTGGAAACAAATTTAAATTGACTCTTAATAGAAATAAATCTTCACAATGAATATGTTTCAAACTCTAATGCGTTTATCTTTAATAAATATTAGACATTTTCACTTGGTATATCATTCCACAGAGTTCCACCCCCACCTTCGCTCTGAGTGGAAGTGTCCACCCTTAGGATGGTGACTGCAGCGGTGTGTGATAGGATGGTGTTCTGGTGTGTGCTCCTCATACTCTGCAGTCTGGGCCCCGTCACTTTGGACAGTCTTTGGTTTCTCTCCGGGTGGAAGATGATGATGTACACCTTGGGGAAGAAGAGGCACACCAATGCCACGCAACCAGACATGGAAGTGGTAACTGCTATGGTCGTGATGCGCATCTGTCGAGAAAGAGAAAAGTCACTGTGATGATGTACTATCAGAGAAAAGAGTCACTGTGATGATGTACTATCAGAGAAAAGAGTCACTTTGATGATGTACTATCAGAGAAAAGAGTCACTGTGATGATGTACTATCAGAGAAAAGAGTCACTGTGATGATGTACTATCAGAGAAAAGAGTCACTGTGATGATGTACTGTCAGAGAAAAGAGTTACTTTGATGATGTACTATCAGAGAAAAGAGTCACTTTGATGATGTACTATCAGAGAAAAGAGTCACTGTGATGATGTACTATCAGAGAAAAGAGTCACTGTGATGATGTACTATCAGAGAAAAGAGTCACTGTGATGATGTACTATCAGAGAAAAGAGTCACTTTGATGATGTACTATCAGAGAAAAGAGTCACTGTGATGATGTACTATCAGAGAAAAGAGTCACTGTGATGATGTACTATCAGAGAAAAGAGTCACTGTGATGATGTACTATCAGAGAAAAGAGTCACTGTGATGATGTACTATCAGAGAAAAGAGTCACTGTGATGATGTACTGTCAGAGAAAAGAGTCACTGTGATGATGTACTACAAGAGAAAAGAGTCACTGTGATGATGTACTATCAGAGAAAAGAGTCACTGTGATGATGTACTATCAGAGAAAAGAGTCACTGTGATGATGTACTATCAGAAAAAAGAGTCACTGTGATGATGTACTACAAGAGAAAAGAGTCACTGTGATGATGTACTATCAGAGAAAAGAGTCACTGTGATGATGTACTACAAGAGAAAAGAGTCACTGTGATGATGTACTATCAGAGAAAAGAGTCACTGTGATGATGTACTATCAGAGAAAAGAGTCACTGTGATGATGTACTATCAGAGAAAAGAGTCACTGTGATGATGTACTACAAGAGAAAAGAGTCACTGTGATGATGTACTATCAGAGAAAAGAGTTACTGTGATGATGTACTACAAGAGAAAAGAGTCACTGTGATGATGTACTATCAGAGAAAAGAGTCACTGTGATGATGTACTACAAGAGAAAAGAGTCACTGTGATGATGTACTATCAGAGAAAAGAGTCACTGTGATGATGTACTACAAGAGAAAAGAGTCACTGTGATGATGATTACAATTGCACGGTTTCCTTTTTTTGAAATGCGAAATTAGAAAGAAATTATTAAGGTTTTGTTTTTACTGTGTTTCTCTTTCGGATATTATCAAAATAGTCATTCAATGTGACGAGTAAAAAATACCAAACTTTGCAAAAAAATATATATTGTAATTGAAAGAAATTGTGAAGTAGGTATTATATTGGTAACTGAAGGATGCGTCACCAGATTAGTATCAATTTACTAGTCAGGTGCAATTTAATGTTCTTTTAAATAATCATTATTCTAACTATAATGCAATTTAAAGAGGGTGAATTTTCTATTATTTTACAAGCAATGAGTTTCCATCGAATACATTTTGTATACGAGGGAAGATATGAACATATTTACGTCATTAGTCTCCCCTTAAGTTTGGTATCAATTCTTTTCTTTTCAATTCCATCTGGCGAAGCGAATTCTGTTATCTTTTTTTTCATTACAAAGAACGCATTTTTCCGTGGAAGCTTCTCGTTAAATAATAAAATAATAATGAAAGAGAGAACTTGTTTCTGCCAAAAACATTTTCTTGTTACCCAATTCATTTTTAAATCCTTCACGATGACTTTATTGTTCTAGTAAAGCGAAAGTGACGGACAGAGAGAAGCAGTGCTTTTTAAAATAACTCCTTACTTTATTATCATTGGCTGTGGTGTAATAAATAGGTACAAAAGCCAGCCAAATAATGCATGTGGTGTACATGGTGAAGCCTATGTGCTTGCTCTCGTTGAAAGCCTCAGGAATCTTCCTAGTGGTCCATGCGTAGATGGTACACGTCAGCACCAGCACTGTGGAAAAGAAAATACATTTTTATGATGCACTTTCGGGTGAAGTAATGGTTTCATCACGCCTGATATATTTGGCAGTTAACTGAAATTCACTGGCTATGGCTATATAGAATAATATCTTGGTCTTCTGATAAGGAAACACGTTTACTTGGCTCTCAAAATCGACTCAAAAGAGAAATAGCATGACTTTAATTAGAAAAAGAAGCTAGTAAAATTAATTTTTGTCAACTTAGAAATAATTTTATGAATCTAATATTTGATTAAATGTTAACATGGAAAATGCAGAATGCAAACTAATTGTGAAGTATAATTATTTTGAAAAATATATTTTAACTTGACTTATTTTCGAAAATTTATCAATTTGAGCTCATATCTTAATGATTAATTTTGATTTCGTGTAAACTATACAATCTCACATTATAATTCAAAATGGCTTAAGAAAATAGAATAAAATAAAGGAAAATTGTGACCATATAAATTGGTTCGAATTTTTGGTTCATGAAGATGTCGCCATAAATTCTAGTCAGACTCAGGAAGTGAGTCAGACTGACCTAATTTGTATGTTGTGTATTTGAACACATTGCTCCAGATCATCAAATACTTACAATTTATTACTATTTTCGAAAGAGAAATTAGAAACATACATTTACTTTAATTTAAAATTCACTAAGAAATTATCAAGAAGCAGTACATAAAAGTATTAGGGAATTTCAAGTAAGATCCCTTTCTATTACATGAAACAGAATAATGGTAACAAAAGTTAACATTGTACCAATTAATCCACAATACCAATTAATATTTTCCTTTAATATTCCTGAAATAAGTCCTTCATGAGCCAAATCAAAGGCGTCAGTATAAGTTTTTAGGGGGATTTAGTGATGTTTCGAGAGATACAGTACGGATACATATCAGTTATCCTTGCGTCAATCAATTATTCAATAGACGAGTGGTTACATCAAAGAGGTTTGGTTGTGGAGAAAGAAAAGCCTGACTAATTATCCTTCATCAAACGCATATCTTCTCCACCTCATGAATTAGTTCTCTGTTCTCTATAGTGAATAATATATTATACAGTGAATTGTATTGTGGGAAATGGTTACTATGATCTTAAAATAGTAGCTATTTCTACTGTTTTTTTTATTATTTTATAAAGGAAAAAGCTCTTTATAGTATTAAAATTATAAATTCATATTTATATCACTATCTATTAATAGTAACTAATGTATACCTGTCTCTAAAAAATAATAAATTTTAAAATGTAATAAATTTTTCAACTTTTTAGCCAAGTAGAATGGGCTTTGAAATTTATACTGAACTTTTTTTTTTCTTAAATTCATTCTACATTTTCCTAATAAAACCATGACTCATTTCTTCAATAATATTTTCATCTGTACACCATTCGACGAATGCTATCGCCGCTTCCACTCAATGTACGTCAGGTCAAATACATTCGCCTCCAGAAATACCAATTCGTGCCAATTTTTTTATCGCATTGGAAATCTAAGGAAGCTTCACATCTCCAATCGTCTTTCAGTTAGTAATTGTCAGTTTCATTCGGAGGAAAATCTCCCCGGCGAATTGGCCCAAACATCAATTCCGTGCCATCAATATATTGCTTTCTAATATTTGAGCCATTGAAGCGAAACACTTTTACTTGACGGCCAAATTTAATCTTTGCGGAATTTCTTTTGCCTCACCGGCATTTATATGTATTTATTTCATATTTAACAAATACTAAAATACATCATAAAATGAAAAGATAATGGAAAACATAAAAAAATTGAACATGTAAAAACCCATCTGATATGTTTTTATATCAGATAATATATATTTATAAATTATTTTTGAATCAATATTCAACTGCAATTACAAACCATTTATCTCAATTGGTACAGACGATCGCATACGTGCCATGCCAAGAAAGAATATCATTAAGGCATTATCTTCCACTGTTATCAGCTATTCAAGAGACTCGAATAAAAATCTGAATAGAGAATCCTTATCAGATGAGTACCTTTGAATATCTAGTGAAACTTTTGCCATGAAAATCTGGCTTGGTAGTGACAATATATATAGCTACTGTTTTTTTACTATAAAATAGTAATACAATATTTTACTAAAAAGTTGTCATAATTTAGGCAAAAGTGTAATTGGTTCGCATTGAATATTGTTAATAAAGCTATCTAAATAAAAATAGTTTATTTTACACCGGGGATGTTATAACTCGGGGAGTTTTGGTCCAGGGATATTGGACCGGGGGGTATATTGCACGAGTTATTTATTTTACGAATCACAATTAATTAACTGCTGGAGCCCATTTCACTTCCTTACATATGTAGATAAGAGAATTCGTTCTGAATGTTTGAACGAACTATTAATAACCATTTCTATTCAGACAAATCTTCATATATTAAATTAGACTTTTCAGTTGGCTTGACATCAATGGAAATGACGAGCCAATCATGAGCCAGAGATAAAAATAGACACCCAGCTACAAAGACCTAAATTCTAAAGCTAAATCTTACTTTCAAACCGAAGAATGAACGCAATAACTAAACGATATAAGAAACGCTATTAACATTAATATCAACGAGCTTAGCCTCCCACTCAGTGAACCTTTCCATCCAATATATAAGTTGATCTCTTCCACTCATCAGAAATCAAAGAACAGTAGTTCTATTACATGATATTACAAGGTAAGAGACACAATTCATCCTCTTCTCTTCCCCCATTCTTCTATTCAATATAAATCCAATCTCACTCACTAATCGGATAGATGAATGCTGTGGTGTAGGACGCGTCATTTGATCCTGTACACACCAGAAAATTATCCGTTCTTGTGATGGCAAAGTTCACAGCTGCAGGAGGAAGAATAACAATCCACACGATTGTTATGAACACCTGTTAAGAACAGAGAAAAAATATTGTTATGGACACCTGTTAAAAACAGAGAAAATACATTGTTATGAACACTTGTCACAAATAAAAAAAACATTGTTATGAACACCTGTCAAGACCAGAAAGATACATTGTTATGAACACCTGTCAAGACAAGAAAAAAACATTGTTATTAACACCTGTTATTCACACAGAATAAAAATATTCTTATGAATACCTGTCTAAAACTGTGAAAAAACATCATTATGAACACTTGTCAGAAACAGAAAAAAAACATTGTTTTTGAACACCTGTCAAAAACAGAAAATAATCGCATTTGTTACGTCAGATTTTTTTCTGCACACTATAGACAGACACTATCTGGCATTATTGTTAATCCTTTTGATTATGTTTTGAGAGACTTGAGTTAGAAAAATAACAATCTTGTAGACTCTCATTTTGAAAACATGTTTTCACTATAATTTCCTCGGTGATTATTTGATGGAAGAGTTCAAGTCTTGTTAATCTAAAGCTCTATTTGTTATTGTAAGCCAATGTTAACATGAGAGTGGAAAAATAGGAATGATTTAACAATATTTATATTAATACAAAGAAATAAATACGAAAGCTATAGATATTTGAATATATTTCGAGTAGCTATTCATAACAATTCCCATATTTTTACATGGAGGAGTACTACACACTGACTATATACTCCTAATTCACACAATCGAGTAATCACCTGTTCAATATCTACTTGTATTTCAAACATTCGAATACTTACTTGTATAAGTACGAATCCTGTACAGATGAGAATTTGAGACAGGGGTGATATCAAGGATGGTCTGCGACGTGTTTTTCTGCCGCTGTTGAATATCCTAGAGATCCTGTTAGTTTTGGTGAGGAGGGCACTGTAAATGATTGCAAAGCAGAGACCCAAACCGAACCTCTGGATGCCGCAAACAAAATCTGTTGGCTGAAAGGAATATTCTTAATCACCCGTTTGCTTTTTATCAAGATGTACTGGAAAAATATATTAGGTAAGTAATTGGCTAAGTATTTAATAAGATAAGTTTCGAATAAAAAAATAAACACAGTATTTTATTCATAGATTTTCAGAGAAATGATGGATTTTTGCGAATTAAATATTCAAATTATTTTCTTTTAAACAGAATTTTATCAGCAAAAATACCCCGGTTATCTAGATATGTATATCATGTATTCATATTTCACAATAATCACAATGTTACAATATATACAAAAGTATAGATATTATTCTGAAAAAAATAGATGATTGCAATGTACTCAACTAATATGATTGCCTTTGACATGCTAAATACATTCTTCTTTATCCATTAACTGTCAATACTCTATTATCACTCCATTCGTGTGTCTATCATTGGCGACATCTGAATGTCATATTTTCTATCACGCGATTGAGTGGCGTTAGTTCAGTGAACGTTTGAGCGTTGTACCCAGCCAGAAAATTTAATCGATTATGTAAATATCTTATATCTGCGATTATAATAATTAATAGTATTAAACGGAAATACAATCGCATTATATATGTATTTTTAAAATGTATAAATGTAAAATGTGAGTGAAATATTTGAATCAAACTCCGTAGAGTTAATTGAAAAGTAGGTGATATATTTTAAAGAAAGTCCGTAGATTTGAATTAAAATGTAAGTGGAATATTTTAATCAAAGTCCGTAGATTTTAATTAAAAATGAATGAAATATTTGATTGAAAATCCGTAGATTTAAATTAAAATATGAGTGGAATATTTAATCAAAGTCCGTAGATTTTAATCAAATATGAATGAAATATTTGATTGGAAATCCGTAGATTTAAATTAAAATATAAGTGTAATATTTTAATGAAAGTCCGTAGATTTTAATTAAAAATGAATGAAATATTTTATTGAAAATCCGTAGATTTCAATTAAAATGTGAGTAAAATATTTAAATCCAGTCTCATGGATATAAATTGAGTGTACCTATGTCTGGTTTGTAATAATAATCACTTATTATTTATCATTGTACTAAATAGTCAACATTAGTCTACTCAAATGTGTTCACTTTATTCGCATCCTTATTCTGAAGGCAAATATTTGTCACAATTTCGACTAACATTCAGTTATGGTATGTGATTGGTATGCGATTGGTATGCGATTGGTATGCGATTGCTATGCGATTGGTATGTGATTGGTATGTGATTCGTATGCGATTTGTGATTGGTATGTGATTGGTATGCAATTGGTATGTGATTGGTATGCGATTGATATGCGATTGGTATGCTATTGGTATGTGATTGGTATGCGATTGGTATGCGATTGGTATTCGATTGGTATGCTATTGGTATGTGATTGGTATGCGATTGGTATGCGATTTGTGTGCTATTGGTATGCGATTGGTATGCGATTGTTATGCTATTGGTATGTGATTGGTATGCGATTGGTATGTGATTGGTATGCGATTGGTATGTGATAGTTATTTACAATATGCGATATAAAATTGTTGTTTCAATTTAGTCAGAAAATAGATCTACAATTAACAACGGTATTTTGAAAAAATAAGTGTCACAGGTGAATTAATTAACCTTCAAAATCTTAATCACCTAAAACACTTATAAATTTGTCTTTATCAAACTATATCACACAGAACACTTATGATTTTTTTTACTCTTAAAAATTGTATCATTTGGATCACAATGTGAATTTGTCTCTGGACATCTGTATCCCGTAGCACATTTACGGATTTGTCTCTCAATAACTACATCACATAGAAGACTTATAAACTATTCTCTCACTCTTTAGCTAATGCATTGCAATACTAAGCAACCACAGAGAGAAGACTCTAGGCTGCCTCATCATCACAGTGTGTAATATAGTGACTGTGTATTATACATGATATGTATCATATACACAGTATGCATTGGCACCTACCTTCAGCACGAAGATGAAAGTCATGGCATTGGAGAGGAAAATGCCACCCAGCAGCACGTAGGACAGTTCCCGTCCACTGGCCTTAACCACTGGTGTGTTGTTGTGTTTGATGAAGACACTCAGAGTGAGGCAAGTGGAGACCAGACCGATGGAGGAGGTGATCATTGGGATGATGGCATTCCACGACTGCAACTCTATGTACACCTGTGGGAGATACGGGAGTGGTGAGTGGGGTGGTTAGATGGGGAATGGGGAAATGTGATGTGGAATGGGGGAAAGTGATAGATGGGGAGGAAATAACGCCTTGTTAATATAAAGAATAAAAATAGTATAATAAGAATAGTGAGAAGGAAATATGAATCGGAATGAAAAGAAGTGATGAATGTGTTTTTAAACATTAAAAAATAGTTTCAGAAATAGTTAGGAAAAATGAATATAAATACAAAAAGAATTAAATATAAACAGAAAACTAAAAATTCAGTAAAACTCACAAAAAAAGAGAATAAAAATTGAATGTTATTTTCCATCGAGTAAGAGTTACTTAAGATAGCAGTTCACACTCTACGTCATTTTGTTACATTAATTCCACAAAGTAATGTTCCTAATTTCCTTCTAATATTAAACCTTATATTTTATAGCCATGCACTGCCTTAGTAGCGTAAATGATGGGCCGTAATGTATTACTTTCAGAGCTAGTAAGTATGCTTCTTTGGAAGATATTTATGGATAACATTATCCCTTCTGCTGAATTATCCCTTCTGCTGAATTATCCCTACTGCTGAATTATCCCTACTGTGAGGGAATGCTTCGTTAGAAAAAATATTTAAATTAGAAAATGTAATTCACAGATGAATATTTTTATATATTTTATTCTCATTTAATAAATCTTTAAAACAGCCCTTTTCTCTGTATTTGAAGTATAAATAACAACTACCACTAATGAGTTTTACCATATCTATTTACTCTACTTTGTGATCAATTGCAGTCACCATCTCTAATTCATCGACTTGAGGATCTTCATGAAATGCTATATTTCCATTACATATAAATCTTAATTAGCATAAATAGAAAGGATTATCAAACATGAAAGTTTTATGTGATATTCTTAACTCATTTATAACACATGTAAGATGAGTCTTATTCACTTCTGAAGCAGTGAACCGAATGAAAAATTGTATGGTATAATTCATATTAAAGGCATAAGAAAATAGTCATAGTCTTTAATCTTGTTCTTGAAATGAAAGTTGGTTGTAAAACTAAATATTTATTTCAATCTTCTCTTATAAATAGCTATGCCAACTAAACGTAAATTATTATTGACCATCTTATGATATTTTACATGATATCATTTAATTCTAATAATATGATTTTTGTCACGGTTAGATATACATTTGCCATAAGACTTACAAAACTCCTCTGCAATATTTCACTCAATCTTTATACTTTGAAGGCAACTTAAATATCTGACGTAAAAGCGTCTACTTCATCGCAGTAAAAACAATGGCTTTCTTTTGAAATATTGCACTTGACAGCTGTACGCCATTAAACTGAACTTTGTCTGACGAGTTAGAAACAGAGGAGAGGGTGAAAAATATTCATAAAATATCGAAATGGTAGGAAGTATCTTGCGATGAAGAGAAATATTGAGTAAAGAATTGACAGAAAAAGGGTATTTTATTTTGTTTTTCCATTGATTTTTTTTCTATTTTACTTTTGATTATTTTATGCGATAGCACCAGTTTTTTTTATTTTTTTTTAATATAAAATTTTGCTTTAAATAGTGTTTGAAGACAATTTTCAATTAAAATATTGACTTTACTAATTTATCGTCATGTAATAAATATATATTTTCTATGTTAAATGTTAAAATCTCAACTCCTCATATAAAAAATATATTCACATGGGTTGCCCCATAAAACTCTTTCTAGATTTTCTGAAGTCTATACTCTGTTGATAGTTTTTTCCTTCATATTAGGATTTAAATGTATTTTAACAACAGTGTCTTCTCTATTTTCATTTACTTCATAGTTTCATTTACTAAAGCTTTGTCCCATTTCTATAGGTTTAATTGTAATATCATTATATATTCAATTAATAATTTCATTGTTTAATTTACTCTCCTTCTGTCCTCCCCATCTTACCTTGCCCTCTAATCTCACCTCAGGAATATCGACACAAACAGTCTGGTCTGAAGAGGGTAGCTTGAACTGCGGGCAGTAAACACAAGAAGTTTCCCTCTCTACAATCTGAAGGTAAAAGACACAAACATAAAATAGACAACATAGTAATGGACTCAGATTGAGGCTTCATGGTAAGTACATAATAAAACACAATTATTTTGTTAATATAATTTGAAATTAATAACGACATGATGAATCATACTTATGATGACAGCGAACCTTTTTTAATTTACTTCAATCCTGTTTAGGTATATTATTAGATATCAATATATCAGTATTAAATTGAAAGGCAAACAAGGTAAAGAGTCTGTCTACCATTTGTGAGTGAAGGATCTATCATCAAACAGACCCTCTATTCACATATAAATATCACTTGATTAAGCGTCATTCAACACGAGTGAAGGGTCTGAGTGGTAGGTAGATCCTCTATCTGGTATGACTGAGGAAAAAGTTCGAAATGTTGGATTGATCATTTATCCTGTTTACCCCATAAATTAAAAAAGTTTACGTGCCACTCATTTCCAATCTAGTTCCGAAGATATCACTTATGGTTTATTCTCTCCATTTAGAACCACTCACAAAACCTTTTTCAACATCCTTTAAGGTACATAAGGATAAGTTCCTAGTTTTAAGGTGATCCCACATTTTCAACAACATAAAGAAACTGTAAAATAATGATTATAATTTAACTCTTTAGTTATTCATGATAGCTAAAGGAACTAATTTCAATTGACAGATCATTTCATGGACAGATTATTTACCTTATTTTCCAACCCAATTGAAATAGTTTAAAAGCCATTCACTCCCAATCTAGTGCCAAATAGATCACTAGTGTTTCATTCCCCTGCAACCTGTTACAGTCAGCATAGTGACAATAGCATGAAGAAACTGTATAATAATTATAATTTAACTCATAGCTACAGGTCCCCCTTGACTCACCTGAAACCTGTTACAGTCGGTACAATGCCAGCAGCAGGTCTCCCCCTCCACTACTTTCTTAGCCTGTCCCATGATGCACTCCTCGGTACAGACACTGCTAGGCATGGACTCGTTATGTCGGAACTGAACCTCTGGAGTAAGGATAAGGATTTTGTTGATGAAAAGTACAAAAAAAGGCGCAATAATTCATCAAGCTCTTTCATAACTTCCAACAGATAGAATATTTTCCAAAAGATAGAATATTTTCCAAAAGATAAAATATCAGAAAATATAAAGAAACTATTAGGCTGCAGAACACACTTAGATTGTAAGCTGCCGATTAAAACTAAATGTTATTGAAGTGACTGGTATATATTACCTTTATTCAATTGCATTAATCGGACAGTGAATGCTAATATAAATTATAAATGAAGGTTTTAGAAGATATTATGATGCTATACGCATCAAAATCGTGAGCTGCCGATCAAAACTAAAAAAAACAGTTATTGAAATGTTTGGGGTATAACATCTTGATACTCTGACACTCACAGTACTCGGGCAGTGGATATTAACAGAAATTATGAACCAATCTGATCTTTAGATTTATATGATTGATATATTGCACTTCACGAGTACTGTGATCGTAATTATAAATGTACGAGAGTAGAATAAGTATCGTATGCTGGTGAATTATTTTTATATTTGTTACCCCAATTGTCATAGTACTCTACTTGTTGTCAAATAACTGTCGTTATTGTTCACAATAATCTGAATAACCGAGTAAAATTAACTTGATTACCCAGAACAAAAATATCAGATAATTGAGAGATACAGTAGAGTGGATAAACTTCAATTTCTTTCCGTGAATGAAATGTAGAATAGTTAGGACGCTAACTGCCAGTAGAATAATTCATGTCATTCCATTTCACCAATTTATACTAAATCGATTACGTCACCATGATAAATTTCATTGTTAAAAAAATTATACCAAAATTGTATGAATGAATGCCTAAATTGCTGACAAATGGCACTGTGAATAATTCTATTGATAGATACCATACTAATGACTCCCTATTTTTTATGGTAAAAGAGAGTGCAGATTGACCACTACATCACTTTCCGCTCCTACAACTGCAGTCTGGTCTACTAATTTTCTTTTCCCAATGCAGTTTGCCAGAGTTAGGCAGAAGTTTGCCAATTATAACTCACGACTCTTGTTGAGGTAGAGTTCGCCGTTGGAGTAGTTCCCCACTTCCACCCACCCCCAGTTACTGTCGGAGATTTTCTTGAAATGAATCACGCGATATCGCGCCGGTCCGTCACCCGCTTCGTCGAAATTGAAGGAGTCGCCACTCAAACCTGCAATGCGAGACGGAGTTTCTTTTTTTTTGTATGAAAAATACGATATTTTGAATCGTTTCAATAATTAGCAAAGCAAATTAAAATTTAATTCATTTTTTACAAATAATACATGAACATTTATAACAGTATTTATTAAAAAAACTACACTGTTCAAATTCGACAAAAAAGGATTAAATATAAATGCTGAATTTAAAGTTCAGCTACAACATATTTTCGTCTCCTAAAAGTGGGAATAAGAAACACGAGAAACACGAGAAGAAACAATAGCAAAAACGTGTGTTTGACAGTACTCCAACAATAGCAAACATGAGGAATGTTTGACAGTACTAAAACAGTAGTAAACATGTGTTTGACAGTACTAAAACAGTAGTAAACATGTGTTTGACAGTACTACAACAATAGCAAACATGTGTTTGACAGTACCTTCAAACTCAACTTTCCGCAGTTTAGCAAGCAGTTCCTCTCCATTTATTTTGTCCATCTTTCCTTTGCATCTTCCTGGTGTAGAGCCACATTTCTCCTCGTGTAGATCTCTGAGAGAAAAAAGAATACATGTTATTATACGCTACGGAATGGGAGACTTATTTCCACCATTACTCAGTGCGCTGACATGCAGTTAGACTCGCAGTAGTCTGAAAGTGGGTGTTTAAACAGGTAATAAAAAGTCCCCCACACATGGTAAATCAGAATTATTTGATGAACAAATTAATTTGAGAAAATAACAGTCACGGTTACATTACATATTCTCTCATTCTCAAACATTTTTATATATACTTTTTGCTCGTACATCTTAATAAAGTTGCCGATCACATCATTCCATTTCAAACTTCCCGCATTTTAAAGCTCTTAATTACCGTTAATTTCGACTGTAAATAAATTTTAAATTATAATACATTTTACGTATAATTTAATTTAAAAATAACCCTCAAAAACATCAGGAGCCGATGTTTTTTCATTCAAATTTAGATGGAAGTAATAACTTTGATGTGACTTTCTAAATGACATGAAAAAAGGTATAGATAAGAAGAATCTATTCCTGGGATCACCACCAATGAATTCCGCTTACCGTAAATGCGTAAATTGTTTGTAAATGAAATTCAATTTGATTTATTTGCGGCACACCTTATTTGAATTCCACAGCGTGTTTATTTGCATATTTAACTCCTCAATACCACAATGCCTCATTGAAGATGTGACAATAAACTAAAGAGTGGAACATTGTGCCAATCTCACCCCAGAGACGCTGTCATCTTATTGCCTCAATTCAACCAAATGTACCAAGGCCTTTCTACCAAGACAGTGAAATGATGTCAGATGCCAGTTCTACCAAACATTACAACGCCTTCTCATTATGTGTAATATACAGTGACAGACACCAGCTCTACAAATTGTCTACCTCATCATCAGAATGGTAGTGATGTAGAACACATGCTCTGTTATGATGATTGGCTAATTTTAGTTCAAGTTTTTAGCTTCAAATTTTTATAAAGGGGAAATATAGATTTAGTTGAAAGCTAACTGAATTTTTCTTCAATGTGAGGTGGAAGGTTTTCCCTACATATAATACTGAATATTTTTTCAAAATTTCCCATCAGATATACGACGATATGTTCTTGAAAGCAAACTTGAAATCAAGCAATGATATCTCCTAGAGAGAAGCAACGACTACGATTTCATTTATCGCAATAAAATAATAAGGCCTAATTACTCTATTCTCCTAAAACACATTTCTCTATATATTCCAAACAACATATCATTATTCTCCCAAAATTCCCTTCATTCTTTCACTTACCACCTCATTTCTTCCTGATTTCCCTGAAGGACCCTTTTGTCTCCTGTAACAATTCACCACATCCTGTCATATACAAACTACACGTACACCTAAAGAAATATTTCTACATACTATTCGCAAGATTTCCTTGTTGCTCAGAAAATCCCTAAACGTACTTTTCCTCTCTTCTACCACTAAATTCTTCCCTCAATCTCTGATATCTTTCTTTAAACATTTCTTATCCTTCTTCCTCTTATCTTAGGCATCCTTTTTTACTTCTTGAAAGATTCTCGTAGCATCCTTCCTTATTACCCAGAAAGTCCCCCTTGCATCCTTCCTTATTACCCAGAAAGTCCCCCTTGCATCCTTCTTTATTACCCAGAAAGTCCCCCTTGCATCCTTCCTTATTACCCAGAAAGTCCCCATTACATCCTTCCTTATTACCCAGAAAGTCCCCCTTGCATCCTTCCATATTATCCAGAAAGTCCCCATTACATCCTTCCTTATTACCCAGAAAGTCCCCCTTGCATCCTTCCTTATTACCCAGAAAGTCCCCATTACATCCTTCCTTATTACCCAGAAAGTCCCCCTTGCATCCTTCCATATTATCCAGAAAGTCCTCCTTGCATCCTTCCATATTATCCAGAAAGTCCCCCTTGCATCCTTCCTTATTACCCAGAAAGTCCCCCTTGCATCCTTCCTTATTACCCAGAAAGTCCCCCGTGTCTCCTAACCTGAATGCGTAAGCAAATGCCATTACGGCGTCGCTCACAAACTGCAATTGAGCCTCTATAGGGGTTCCCTCGGGAGAGAGCCTCTCCTTGCCCGTACAGTTGGTGATGTAATTCTTGTTGTAGGGAGTGAAACTCCTGTTCGGGTACTTGCACTCAAAGTGATCTTCCCAGTACTCTGTGGGTGGAATTAAACATGGAATTAGTTTATTATCTACATGGTTATAGTTTTAAAATCTTATGTATGTTGATTACAAAATGAAACTCAGAATAAAAAGAACAGATATTGGGTAATCATTTGCAAAGGTAATTCTTCAGTCATGTGGTTACAGAATAATTTGATGTGTAGCGAAATTTTCAAAATAAAGTTCAAATAGGGAACGCATTTCAGCAAATTATGAATGGAACATTTCTCAATTAATGGTATAAGTATGGCAATATGAATCTGTAGATTGAAAGATTCATTCTAACTCTTCGCTGTGCACTTTATTTGCAACTATTGGTGGTTGATGAACAAGGAAATGAAGCCAATAAAAATTCATTAGGAAATACTATTCAGTATAAAATCTGAAATTCAATAAAAACAGTTGGATTTCAAAAAAAGTAATGGAAACTTTCTGGAAAGTTCGATCACTTAGAAAAATTCTGCAATGCCATGACATTTAGTTTTTCTATGTCTAATTTAATTGTAAGTAGATAAATAATCGTTTAGTTTATACACATAATTTAGTTCTCCTAGCCTTTATGCCGTAAATTATTGTGAAAGTGAAAACGAGAAACTTTGTGTTTGCTTTGTAAAATACGCTTAAATAAAGTATAATAAACAATATAAAGAAATGTGTTGAAATTCACAATAATTACTGTGCTTAAGAGTACACATGTGCTCAGACTTATGAAAGAGTAGACATGTGCTCAGACTTATGAAAGAGTACACATGTGCTCAGACTTAACTTATGAAAGAGTACACATGTGCTCAGACTTATGAAAGAGTACACATGTGCTCAGACTTATGAAAGAGTACACATGTGCTCAGACTTATGAAAGAGTAGACATGTGCTCAGACTTATGAAAGAGTACACATGTGCTCAGACTTATGAAAGAGTACACATGTGCTCAGACTTATGAAAGAGTACACATGTGCTCAGACTTATGAAAGAGTAGACATGTGCTCAGACTTATGAAAGAGTACACATGTGCTCAGACTTATGAAAGAGTACACATGTGCTCAGACTTATGAAGGAGTAGACATGTGCTCAGACTTATGAAAGAGTACACATGTGCTCAGACTTATGAAAGAGTACACATGTGCTCAGACTTATGAAAGAGTACACATGTGCTCAGACTTATGAAAGAGTACACATGTGCTCCAATATATGAAAAAAAAGCTGGAATTGCTTTAAATTTATAGAGCTAAGGTTGTATTCTGTTCATAAATAATTATATAAGAAATATTCACATTCTACTTTCACTCTTTCTAAGATTCAATAGAAGAACAAGGCTGCATTCCAACTTATCACGTATTATCGTAAATTTGATGGTAATTATGTATATAGGTTCACCTTTAGGTACCTGATGTTTTTTTCGGGTAATGGTATTTAGATACCGGTATAGGTAGTCTCTTATAATTTGTCTAATAGCTTTATTATAGTTTTGAATTTTTCAAGATTCAATGGTTCCTTTTTCTTCGCTTGAAAACTTAAATTACATGTTATGATAGAAATAAAGAAGCAAATTAGAAAAGGTTAGCAGTTTTGTAATCAGTAACCTCAGCTCTAATGAATAGAGTGATAAAAATTTAGAGTGGAAGGGACCTTTAAGGGTTATATCTCTCCCAAAGAAAGACATTTCTTGAGATATGAAGGAGACATAAAAGTCACCTTTTGGAATATAGGGTTAAAGTTGATAAGGTTGTGAATCACTAACTTTGAATTATTCTTTTATTCGTTTAACCTCTTTATATGAATTTCATTTTTGAAATATTTCTCCTGGAAAATATTTCAAATTGACTCCATTTTTCATGTGTGATTGAATCACTTCCACCGGAACGAAACACTTCGATTTATTTTAGCGAAAGGTGACTTTTGGGACAGACTGCAATCAACAATTTTCAAACGAAATCGTCAGAAAGGAATGGACTGTTCACCTTTTGAATTCGATTCATGAATTCTTGAATTCGTTAGGATTTTATACTCGCGAGACATTTATTGTTAGGAATAATCTTATCAATTCGTAGCAGATTTCATCACAATGTGCAACTTAAAGTTTTAATTGTTGCAACACGATAGATATTATTCAGAGGAAACGGAACACACAGAAAATAAATGAAATGGAATATTGTCGAACGGAAACATATCGCTACAATTTGGCAGATAGTAAAATAAATACAGTCAAGCAGTTTGTTAAATAATATCTTCGAAAACAGTCACATGTAATTGATTTTATAACAAAAATTGAAGAAATAAACTTTTTGATGTTTATAAAGGTATTAAACTTTAACAATGCTTAATGATATCTAATAAACTTATATGAAACTGAAAAAATAAATTTAGTATTCAGTCTATGTTTTTCATATCAACTACATGAATCTTGTAAAAACATGTAAATATATCATCAAATGAACATTTTATGGATAAACAATTCCTATATTTTTATATAGCAGCGACATCATCACCTGTGACGTCATACGAAACCATACAACTGAATCTGTGATTGGTCGATCAGCTGATTAAATACGAGCCCATAGAGATGAACTGTACATTGATGTTACCAATGGAAAGGGAGTCTTGAAATCCATGCGTGTGATATATAATGCGTAATGGCTACATTCATTATTGCATAGACTCAGAGAAATTCAAATTCAGCCACAGGTGTTTCAAGTTTATTCTATAGGTTTGTCTTCTAAGCAAACCACAGTTTGGATGCAATCAGGTGTGTCGAGAGCTCAAAGGTGCTAAGTCTGATGCATTTTACTGTCTCAAATTATCCTTTGATAAAAGAGGATAGTAATTTCCTCATCTTTTTTACATACTAATAGCTGAAACAGTAAAGTGCCTCGGACTGACTTAAGTGCATCGCTCTGGAGACAAACCTATCTAGTTAACAATAAATACCTGATTGCATCAGTTGGAGTTGTTATTTTTTTCAAGTGTGAATTTTAAGCAGTTTCTCACCAAAGAACCACGGGTTTCTCTTATTGTTCTCGACGGTGAGGCTGGTGAAGTACTCCTTGAATCCCTTGACGATGTTGGCCTGTGGCTGTACAGACAGAGTCCCTTCCACGACATTCTCGTTGCCTGAAAAGGATGGGAATTCACTGTTATTCAATATTAAGTAATTCGTATCTATATATCTACTAGGAATTATTTAAATTAGGTCTGCTTCTTATGGCTTTAAAAAATCTGAAAATAAAAAAATCAAATAGAGACACCAAAAATGAAGATGGAAAAGTCTGATAGTGAAGATTTAAATATAATACAAAATTAAATTCTAGATAGGAAACTCATGACTTCAAGTGTCGGAAGATAATTAATTCATGCACCGATACATTGCAATAATAAATTGTTATTATTTTAACTCATTAAGAATTTTACATTATACGGATCTGCATAATGATATAAGATTTCAACCTCAATTTCAATCACTTTTGGCATTTTAAAAAACGAATATTTCATATCATTTAAATATATAGATGTAAAAATATCAACATCATAGTTAACATATTTCAAGAGACAAATTTCTCTGTTCCTAGTCTACACATATATCAAATAATGAAGTCTGCAATTGGTATAGGAGCATATATTCATGCCTCCATGTGCCATTCCCTCATCGAGATCGCACTCCAAGTTATAAGACCCTTTGAAGAGAGTGCTGGCATCCACTGCTACCTAATTATCAAATTCTCTGCTGCTTCCATAACACGACTCGAGTCAATTAATTCTCTCTCGAGAGTCTAATGATTAGTTCACAAGGAGGAGAATTTAATCTGCTCAAGAGGAGGAAACTTTTTTTTTGGAATCATCTGCTGAGTCCAAATAAAACATATGCAGTTTGGCTTGAAAGAATATTTTGCCTTGAAAATATTAGTTACAGTGTTTACAGGCCTCATCATCTACAGTGGCTACAGGCCTCATCATCTACAGTGTCTATAGGCCTCATCATCTACAGTGTCTACAGGCCTCATCATCTACAGTGTCCACAGGCCTCATCATCTACAATGTCTATAGGCCTCATCATCTACAGTGTCTACAGGCCTCATCATCTACAGTGTCTACAGGCCTCATCATCTACAATGTCTACAGGCCTCATCATCTACAGTGTCTACAGGCCTCATCATCCACAGTGTCTACAGGCCTCATCATCTACAGTGTCTACAGGCCTCATCATCTACAGTGTCTACAGGCCTCACCATCTAGAGTGTCTACAGGCCTCATCATCTAGAGTAGTGGTTCATTTACAGCAGCGGTTCATAGTGAGTGGCTGGTAGGGCTAATATATAACCAAATATATTACAACTGTATCTTTTCAATCTATTTCAATGCAATTCAATGCTCAGGGGGTGCCTGAGGAAAGCAAGGGGTGTGCGAGAAAAATACTTTAAGAACCGTTGTTCTACAGTGGTGTTCAGCAATTGTTTATTATACATTATTCTTAATAAGGTAAAAACAGAACCAATTTGAGTCAAATTAATATTCTGATACGCAGATATCAAAGTAACGGCACCATCGATACTTATTATTATTTTATTTTTTTACGTTAGTGTCCATTTTATTAATGAAGGATAGTAGGAAAATAAATTAAAAGTTTTCATTAGTTGATTAATTGTTGCAGGCAGAAAAGTTTTCCTGTTTGCATGAGAATTTAATATAAGTTTCACCTGCCGCGGAAAATACCCTTTCGTTGCTATCGAGTTAGGATTATTGGCGTAACTTTTAATTGAACATATCAATTGCACACTAATCATAACTTCCCCCTGTTGAAGACTTGTAAGAGTCAGGTTTGTTTGTACCTAACAATGGGACTTGGCTTGTACTTGCATTTGTTTGGAACAAAATACCTAGATTTATGAGTTATGTTAAGGGTTGTGACAATATGCTTTATAAATCATAGATCATTAGAATATCACAGAGGAAATGAAATGGTATCGAATACTATATACCGCTGGTGTAGAACCATTCAATACTCTTTAATTCTCTCCGTCTATAATATTCTCTATGATTTATAAAGCATATTATCACTAGGATTGTGACAATATGCTTTATAAATTATAAATTTTAAGAATATCAAAGACGAAATGAAATGGTATCGAATACTATATACCGCTGGTGTAGAACCATTCAATACTCTTTAATTCTCTCTGTCTATAATATTCTCTATGATTTATAAAGCATATTGTCTTTAGGGTTGTGACAATATGCTTTATAAATCATAGATCATAAATTATTTTAATGCTTCACCAAGGCAATGAAAATGATAACCAAAACATAACCAATACAGGTTGTGATACAAATAAATGGAAAAAACGTATGCTGCGAAATTAATAAAAATAATAATACCTAATAATTTTGGTTGCGAAATTAATAAAAATAATAATAAAAAACAATTTAAATCATGAAGGTTATAACAACTAAAATAGACAAGTTGATGTACAGTACACACTACACATAGAAGGAGATTAAATACATTTGCTCAATAAAAGTTCAAACTGACTGCATGAGTTCCTCCATAACTACAATGGATGCTCTTCTCTTCACATTTAGAATGATAGTCATACTTGAAGTATACTTAGATAAAAACATCTTCATTAAAACAACAACAACGTACATTACTGCAAATGTTGTGCGGCAAACTCTCATTAGATGTCCGTGTGTGTGTTCGTGCGTGAGACTATTCAAACAGAGAACATGTTTGTCAAGTAAACTTACACTTTGCCGAGCACAAGAAACACTCTTTCACGCTACACTTAACACCAGAAACTAGTGTTAATGCGATACAAAGAATGGAAGAAGATACAATCATAGAATTAAGCATATGCTTTTCAGTAAAGTTGGACCCTAAGAATTTTAGGGATGATCTTGAAAAATTCCACAGGGAGCAATACAGGCCCCTTAATTCTTCGTTGTTTTCTGATTTTCGAACAAAATTAACTAAAAGATAATATTAGTAATATAACACTATTTTTGAAGCAACTTCGATTGTACATAGCAGTTTATATTTATGACACTGTACACGAAAAGTATTCACAGTAACTCAAATAAACTAACATTAAGAAAATACACCAATTTATCACTCTATCGATCATTACATTGATTATGAATTAAATAGGAGGTAATGTACAGCAAGACGAATAGCCCCACTCAATTCCTAATAATTATCGTCTCAATTCCCTCATTATTCATTGTGACTCTCGCGCGTCAATAATTTATTACTAGAAGAACTTACCGGCGAGACAAAAATATCATCAGTCACTCGACTCCATTAATCATTTTCATTATCAATTATTAATAAAGATTGGGTTTATTCAACCGAAAGCAAGATTCAAAGCTGAGAAATGGAATCCAGCCTTTCACGGTGTAACTAAAAAGAATATTAAGGTTTAAATCATTTTCTGCATCAGAGAAAAGCGTACCGAATTTCTCGATTATTTCTAAAGCTCAGAAGAATAGAATTTCTAAATATTATATAATGGCTTTATGTTTTATTTCTTTCTGGTAACTTTGTTATTCTGACAAAGATGTCTGGCAGTTGAAAAGATTTTTCCCTGAGGTGATGGAAATGAAGACCACATTCGAATTTGACGACAGGTACTATCACAGAAAAGAGTCATTGTATGAAGTTAATTCAATCAATCACAGTTTTCCAATTTACTATTATCTTCAAAAATCATTCACATGTACAGTCGTGATCCAATACTAATTTTAAAACATCAAAAAATTTTGCAAGGTAAAGATAGTAAATAGTCAAGAAATAATTACTGACATAAATTTCTTTGACTGTACCTTCTTTCGACTTAATAAAATATTATTCCCCAATGAGTGGCATTTTAAGCGAGAAATGTTGACAAATATCTTTTACTGGTATGAAGTGCAATGGCCATAACATGACTATTGTCTATAAATCATTCAGAAAACAGGGGACATAAATGATATCATGTTCAGTGTTTTCTGTTGTGGTCTGTGTTTGTTTGATTAGGGTGCAAGTTAGACAAAGTGATTCTTTGCTTTATTGCTAACAGACTTTAGTTGTGTGTGGTTAGTTGTGTGTGGTTAGTTGTGTGTGGTTGGTTGTGTGTGGTTAGTTGTGTGTGGTTAGTTGTGTGTGGTTAGTTGCGTGTGGTGTGGTTAGTTGTGTGTGGTTAGTTGCGTGTGGTTAGTTGTGTGTGGTTAGTTGTGTGTGGTTAGTTGCGTGTGGTTAGTTGTGTGTGGTTAGTTGTGTGTGGTTAGTTGTGTGTGGTTAGTTGTGTGTGGTTAGTTGTGTGTGGTTAGTTGTGTGTGGTTAGTTGTGTGTGGTTAGTTGTGTGTGGTTGGTTGTGTGTGGTTAGTTGTGTGTGGTTAGTTGTGTGTGGTTAGTTGTGTGTGGTTAGTTGTGTGTGGTTAGTTGTGTGTGGTTAGTTGTGTGTGGTTAGTTGTGTGTGGTTGGTTGTGTGTGGTTAGTTGTGTGTGGTTAGTTGTGTGTGGTTAGTTGTGTGTGGTTAGTTGTGTGTGGTTAGTTGTGTGTGGTTAGTTGTGTGTGGTTAGTTGTGTGTGGTTAGTTGTGTGTGGTTGGTTGTGTGTGGTTAGTTGTGTGTGGTTGGTTGTGTGTGGTTAGTTGCGTGTGGTTAGTTGTGTGTGGTTAGTTGTGTGTGGTTAGTTGTGTGTGGTTAGTTGTGTGTGGTTAGTTGTGTATGGTTAGTTGTGTGTGGTTAGTTGTGTGTGGTTAGTTGTGTGTGGTTAGTTGTGTGTGGTTAGTTGTGTGTGGTTAGTTGTGTGTGGTTAGTTGTGTGTGGTTGGTTGTGTGTGGTTAGTTGCGTGTGGTTAGTTGTGTGTGGTTAGTTGTGTGTGGTTAGTTGTGTGTGGTTAGTTGTGTGTGGTTAGTTGTGTGTGGTTAGTTGTGTATGGTTAGTTGTGTGTGGTTAGTTGTGTGTGGTTGGTTGTGTGTGGTTAGTTGTGTGTGGTTAGTTGTGTGTGGTTGGTTGTGTGTGGTTAGTTGTGTGTGGTTAGTTGTGTGTTGTTAGTTGTGTATGGTTAGTTGTGTGTGGTTAGTTGTGTGTGGTTAGTTGTGTGTGGTTAGTTGTGTGTGGTTGGTTGTGTGTGGTTAGTTGTGTGTGGTTAGTTGTGTGTGGTTAGTTGTGTGTGGTTAGTTGTGTGTGGTTGGTTGTGTGTGGTTAGTTGTGTGTGGTTAGTTGTGTGTTGTTAGTTGTGTATGGTTAGTTGTGTGTGGTTAGTTGTGTGTGGTTGGTTGTGTGTGGTTAGTTGTGTGTGGTTGGTTGTGTGTGGTTAGTTGTGTGTGGTTAGTTGTGTGTTGTTAGTTGTGTATGGTTAGTTGTGTGTGGTTAGTTGTGTGTGGTTGGTTGTGTGTGGTTAGTTGTGTGTGGTTAGTTACGTGGAAGCTCGTAATAAGTAAAGTGTGTGATTGTTTGGTTAGGTTATTGCAGAATTACAGAAGGTAATGTTTTGATCATTGATATTTATCCCCGAACGAAAAGAATAGGAAGTTTTTTGTACATATTTCATTTCCATCTTGTTATTCGCATAACTCAAATAGTGTCATTATTATCCAGGAACGATTTGGTCAGATTTTGGGAGCGATCGGATCAAAGGCGAGAGTCACAAAAAAATAAAAGTCGATTGAAGTGACGGTTAAGGTATGAAATTTACTCGAGTGTCCGTTCCAGTTTGACAATCTAATTAGGTAATCTATTTGGTATCTCCTCTACTTGGTATTACCCCTCTGTTTGGTATTACCCCTCTGTTTGGTATTACCACTCAGTTTGGTATTACCACTCAGTTTGGTATTACCCTCTGTTTGGTATTACCCCTCTGTTTGGTATTACCACTCAGTTTGGTATTACCCCTCTGTTTGGTATTACCCCTCTGTTTGGTATTACCACTCAGTTTGGTATTACCACTCAGTTTGGTATTACCCTCTGTTTGGTATTACCCCTCTGTTTGGTATTACCCCTCTATTTGGTATTACCCCTCTGTTTGGTATTACCCCTCTGTTTGGTATTACCCCTCTGTTTGGTATTACCCCTCTGTTTGGTATTACCCCTCTGTTTGGTATTACCCCTCTGTTTGGTATTACCCTCTGTTTGGTATTACCCCTCTGTATGGTATAACCCCTCTGTTTGGTATTACCCCTCTGTTTGGTATTACCCCTCTGTTTGGTATTACCACTCTGTTTGGTATTACCCCTCTGTTTGGTATTACCCCTCTGTATGGTATAACCCCTCTGTTTGGTATTACCCCTCTGTTTGGTATTACCCCTCTGTTTGGTATTACCCCTCTGTATGGTATTACCCCTCTGTTTAGTATTACCACTCTGTTTGGTATTCCCTCTATTTGCTATTCCCTCTATTTGCTATCCCCTCTATTTGCTATTCCCTCTATTTGCTATTCCCTCTATTTGCTATTCCCTCTATTTGCTATCCCCTCTATTTGCTATTCCCTCTATTTGCTATTCCCTCTATTTGCTTTTCCCTCTATTTGCTATTCCCTCTATTTGCTATTCCCTCTATTTGCTATTCCCTCTATTTGCTATTCCCTCTATTTGCTATTCCCTCTATTTGCTATTCCCTCTATTTGCTATTCCCTCTATTTGCTATTCCCTCTATTTGCTATTCCCTCTATTTGCTATTCCCTCTATTTGCTATTCCCTCTATTTGCTATTCCCTCTATTTGCTATTCCCTCTATTTGCTATCCCCTCTATTTGCTATTCCCTCTATTTGCTATTCCCTCTATTTGCTTTTCCCTCTATTTGCTATTCCCTCTATTTGCTATTCCCTCTATTTGCTATTCCCTCTATTTGCTATTCCCTCTTTTTGCTATTCCCTCTATTTGCTACCCCCTCTATTTGCTTTTCCCTCTATTTGCTATTCCCTCTATTTGCTTTTCCCTCTATTTGCTATTCCCTCTATTTGCTACCCCCTCTATTTGCTTTTCCCTCTATTTGCTATTCCCTCTATTTGCTATTCCCTCTATTTGCTATTCCCTCTATTTGCTATCCCCTCTATTTGCTATCCCCTCTATTTGCTTTTCCCTCTATTTGCTATTCCCTCTATTTGCTATTCTCTCTATTTGCTATTCCCTCTATTTGCTATTCCCTCTATTTGCTACCCCCTCTATTTGCTTTTCCCTCTATTTGCTATCCCCTCTATTTGCTTTTCCCTCTATTTGCTATTCCCTCTATTTGCTATTCCCTCTATTCGCTATTCCCTCTATTTGCCATCCCCTCTATTTTCTTTTCCCTCTATTTGCTATTCCCTCTATTTGCTATCCCCTCTATTTGGTACTACTCTGTAATTCTCCTTTCAAAATTCATCAATCAAAAATCTGTGCTAGAGTTCCTATTTGTTGTTTCCGGTGAATGATGCGATTTTAACGATGTTCTCCGCTAAAAGTGATACTCTGAACTCTTTTCAAAGTTTGCACAGCATTTTCTATTTACTTCCACTCAAAGGGCGAAGGTTGAGCAAATTTGATGTACTGCCAAAACTTTGAAACAGATCAGAAATGTTTTAATGTAAATTATCAGCTGTGCATAAAATCTGCGTATGAGGTAAATATCAAAAGTAGAGATATATTTATTTTTCTTTTTGTTAGTTGATTTCTGATAAGAGTTTCTAGTAGTTTGTGGCTGATTAAAAATAAAATAAACCATTGTTTCATCAGTTGAAAGTAAAAAAAACTAAAATAATTTCAAATTTTGTTAATTGTACATAAGCACAAACCTTTTTTATTTATTTTTAAACCAACGGTACAGTATTTTTACATTTTTTTAGTATACATACTGAACTATTGTGTACCAAATTTCAAGGAAATATATTGAACAGAAATAAATACATATGTATATGAGACGTTGGCAACTGATAGAGCAGAGCTGTGATTGGGTGGAGTGTGACCATATCACAGCTCTGCATTTAAGTGTACTCCATGAAAACGTAGACTGTAGTGTGCTTAGAGGCTACCAAGCACGTTACCACAATACAATTAATTCCCCAATTTACGTGATTTACGCCGATACCTAAATATTTTTAAACTTTTAAATACAAAGATATATTTGGTATTTATGTAGGAACAAAGTCAAGAAAGGCCGACAAATTTAAAAGAATGACAAGAGAGATATAAAGTAATTTAAGAAGGATGTGCTTAGAATACACACGTAAGGTACAATCTAACCATTATTTTTCTGAAAAGTAAACCTTTTGTAACTAAATTAATAGAACGCTTTAGATTAAATTAACAACTGAATGTGAATTCTGTAAAAATTCTGATGTCCCTTTTGAAATACGAATGTGTTGGTGTTGTAAAAATATCTCTTCGGTCTTTTAATTTGAGTGGCAATTAATTGTGTTGCGAGTTGGTGCGACATGTGCAATGTACATCATGTTAGAGTTATTAATAACCGACTTGCTTTCATTTTCTATGGCTCAGATTTAAAAGGATTTTATGCTATTATTTTTGGAAGATAATAACTTACTTTTAAAGCTATTATATTTATTTGACTTTTCATGAATAAAATATCCTTATCCTCATACTACTGAGACCAATGAGTAAAATCACGTTGTCGGTAAATTTGATATTCATTTCAATAAAGATAGTTTTATTTATTCTGTACAAAATATACCTTGTTAAGAATATTCCGTCGTGGAGAAACCCGTAATGTCTGTTTAATTGTATATTTTCCATGGATAATACTTTATCATGTAATATAATAAAGACTAAGGATCAATCATATAATTATTTTTCCTTTCAATCAATGTTGTTCAACTAGACACTGGTTAGCCTTCAGAATTTCTCCCTTCAGATACTAGTGATAGTAAATACATTTGCCATTATTAACATTAGTTTTGAATACAATCTGATCGACCTTTAGAGACAAATGATCACAATCTGGTTCATTCTGACTTAACTTCAGACAAAAGTAATCACACTCTGGGTCATTATTGCCTACCTTTGAACACAAGTGAATACAAATTCGGGTTATCTTGACTCACCTTTAGACACAAGTGACCGCATTGACCATCCGTCTGACCCGATCCAAGAGAAGGCGTTCTCAGCATCGTTTCTCTTGACAGCCTTCATCACCTCCG
Organism: Caprella mutica; assembly: GCA_947561585.1. NCBI lineage: Eukaryota > Metazoa > Arthropoda > Malacostraca > Amphipoda > Caprellidae > Caprella > Caprella mutica. The sequence goes on along the minus strand of CANNZV010000567.1, from coordinate 40,278 downwards.
CAACTTCTTGATCTGATGCGAACACGATCACACCTGAAGGAGGGGATTAACAGTTTAATTAGTGTTATTGGCAATAAACATAATAGTACTATTATCTAACCATGTCATTAATGTGCTGCCAAAATGGTAATGAGGAATTGTTGTACTATTATTGTTCGGTACTTCTTTTGTATTAAGTGTCAGTAGATCTTGTATATGAATTATAAAGGAATAGATCAGTGAACCAAATGTCACTGATCATTGGTCACTGAACTAGATCAATGAAAATAAAATCTGACTGAGAAAATTCATTTTCTAGATCTATTTTCTTGAAAATATAATCTGTATTCTAATATTAAATTTTTATTAAATCGGTGCCATTTTGTAAACAAGATGTAGCACTTATGTTCAGATGGGATTAATTGCAATATTTATTGGATAAGTGCAGTGAATAAATCGGATTATAAATTCTTCATAATGAATATTTTAAAGTTTAATTACGAGCTGTGTCTAGTCATGGTTATGAATTTAGTCAATCAACTATTTCAAAATATATTTTTAAACGACTGTGGCGCCAGTATTTGTACACGCGACGCGGGGAGATTTTGAACTAAATGAAGATTAAAAACTTTTTAATTAGATTGTATAATTTGAAAGAATTTGTCTCAGTTTGTTTTAACCGCCATTTAACAACATTATATTGCAATAAACTGAACAATTTTACTATTTTTTCTTATCAAAAGTAAACCACTGGATGTGAACTGTTTGGCACAAAAATATGGAAAAGGAGCTAAAAAGAAGTCAAATTATCATTAAAAAATGTAAATAAAATGACAAAAAAATTTAAATAATAATAAAAAATACAGAATACTTCTACAATCAAAATTATCTTACTAAGAATAATGTTTCCCGTAAGTTCCATTTTCTTTCTGTCACTTGGCAGAGTCTGTCGCGTGCTTCAAATAATACCTACCAACTTTATTCTCCCCACTCTATTCTCCCCACTTTATTCGCTGTCGTGACAATATAGTGGACATTAAAATAGAGAGATTACTCCCCTAATTTCCTTTAATTAAACTCTGACCTTGTGGCTTCTGAACCTTACAACAAACAAACCAACCCTTTAAATCTCAATCTAAAAGGCAGAAAATAACACATAAGTTACTGGAAACTTTCACTGACAATTTTGCAGGGGGAAAAATGTCTTTATTTATTTCTGCATTACATGTCATTTAATTGAGTCTATTTTTTCATCCAAAAAGACAATAATTTCAAATTAATTTAAAATAAGAAAACTTAAAGGTTTCCTTCTTGGAAATTAAATTAATTTTCCATATTAATTCCTAATTTTGACTAATTTTGAACAATAACTTTTTTTTCAAATGTGCCAAAATAAGGATAGTGATAATGAATCAATTTAATTCAAAATCTCTACAAAAGAATGTTCCCATTTTTCATCGTCTTCATCTCTCATCAGTTCATCAGTAGGCAATTATTTTCCACACGTAGATTGATATGATAATCAAAATACATTTTTCTATCACAAATAATCAGTATTAAATTTTTAGTATATTTTTAACGGGCTGGATATTGAGCGGAGTCAGGATCTGTACTAGCAAACCAAAGTCATATCCCTAATTTTATTATTCAAATTCAAAACTCAATCAGCCTTGAAATTTAGTAGCATCCATTTTCTACTTCATATTCCTATGACATTAAATACTTCTCATATCTAACTAATTATTCATATCTCTCTTGAAGGTAAAAGTTAGTTTACACGGATCAAAGTAATTTGCAAATCATCGTAACTACTTTTTACTCTGCATGCATTGCTTTCAGTGGGAATAAAAGCAAATTATTAACAGAGTATGAAAGCCTTTTTTATTCCGTAGCGATGATAAACTTTTGAATAAGTGATCGTATTATTGAGAGTAAAAATACAAATCCATTACGAATAACAAATATTCCCATTAGCAGCTCTCTATTTTCTCTCTCAATTCAAGTCATAATAAAGCAATAGTCATAATAATGATTCCATTGGAGGATTTTATTCTGCATAGCCCAAGTGATCTATGGACTGAAAATTGTGAAATGATATAAATTGAATTTTGAAAAAAATATTAATTGAATTGTGAAATAACAGCTAATTTTCACTTAAACCCTAGAACGGTTAGCCGGGTGATCCTACGTCTAGCAGAGTTCCTCGTGCTGGCCACTCCCAGTACCTCTAGTGTGTAGTATGACATGACTAAGGGTTTTTGTGTGGTTAAAATATATTCATTACATTCTGCTCCATATCTCAATTGGGGAGAATTTCTCCCTCACTTATATTTATCATTTTTGTTTTAAATTGTAAATCTATAAAATCAATTACGTTTGAAGCAACTAATGGAGTTGACACTCAAATTCTGATGCAGTACCCATTTAATACTAGAATAGTTAGCCATCCACTTTATAAAAATAAAGGCTACCTTTTATAGGGTACAAGTACAAGTGCAAACATTTCAATAATACAAATATCAGATTTACACCCACGTTTAAACATGTTCAAAAAATTTCACAAATGTTCAATCTTTATAGATTTTCAACATATACACATGTATATGTTTATATTTATATTTTAAATTACAATTTTGGCAGTGAAAGCTGCATTGGAATTCCACCCCAAATAACAGGCAACCTGATTTTACTCGCACACTTAATTAGCCACACAGTTGTAAGTACTCGTAAAGTTAGGTAAATGACAATTTTCAAATTAGTCATGATTTGAGAAAGTGTCCACTTCGTGACTGTTGAGAATTTTCAAATAATTAAAGATTACCATAAACTTATTTTATTACCTTTAACCTGAATGAGCTTGACATGTGTTTGATAAGCATATTCTTTTTAAATTACTCTATATTTTGCACGTTATTCCTATAAATCTATCACTCTTTCTTGGCATTGTTCCAACAAATATTCCAAATATATTTTTCTTCTTAAAAGCTAAAACATTAGTTGCTACATATTGGAGTAAATCACATAAATTAGGAAATTATTTGTAATGTGGTGACGTGTAGCAAGAAGGAAGCACAGCTTGGCACCCGCTAAAAAAACATCAGCGCGAGAAACACACCCTCTTTTCCACCCAATCACAGCTCTGCTCTTTCAGTTACAACGTCTCATATACCTATGTATTTATTACTACGTATTTGTTCAATATGTTTACTTGAAATTTGGTGCCCATTAGTTTAAAGTATATGCTAATATTTTGTAATTACACAGTACCGTAGGTTTATAAATAAGACGTGTATTTTTTAAACATATAGTCAAGCCTTCCGATACCTTCTGAACGTCAAACTCTTTAGGGTTAAAAGAAATCATTAACTTCTAATGTATGATAAAATATATAGTTTGTTCACGAAAAGTTTAAAAATTACAAATAATAATTTAAAAAATGCATGTATTTGTTGAAAACCGAAAGCTAACTTTGTCCAAACCCATGGTAAATTTGATAAAAAACAGATAGTATATTTGTTGATAAACTCGAGGTAAATTGTTAAAAACCCCACCAATGTGAACATGACTTTATATTGATGCATACTAGTTGTAGTTCTAATCCCTGCATTACTTTGCTAGATAACACCCTTGTTAGTTTTACACTTGAGTTTAGTCAGTAGTTTGCCAGTTACCTCAGTGAGTAATTAATATTCTAACTCCATCAGAGTCAAGCTAAGTCCAGGCACCAACATCAGATTAGCCACCTAACTTATCTAGTCTGGTGTACCGAGTTCCAGAAATATAACTGGAATGAGCCTGAAGTAAAATAAATAGTTTATTGAAATTTAAAGAGAAAATTTTACAAGAAATAAGGCATAATAAACTCTCCTACATATATTTACCTTAATTAAAAATGAAGACGTTATTAGACCAATGTTAGTCTTTTGGACTAAGTTTATATGAAGACAATCACAGAAAATCCAACTTAGTGACTATAATTGAACCTTACATGAATAACGTTAATTCTATTCATTGATATGTATCATCGAATTAAAATATATGTATATCAATAAAATGATTAGTGAAATTGTCTGTTGATTAAATTTAATCAGATTCATGCTTTGTCATTATTTTCTGTACATAATAATAGTGAAATTTTAAATATAAATATATATGTTAATCTTCAGATATATATTATTTACCATTTATTTTATTATTTGCCATCTTTTCCAAGTTTTCATGTGGAGAAGCCATGCATAATCATAGTGCTTAGTGTTTATAACTAAGAAAAAAATGACATGAATGATAATTAAAATATACATCATCAATGATACATCATCAATAAAATGATTAGTAAAATAGACTTATGATTATATCATATAATTTCATATTTTGTTCATGTATATTATTTACTATACACATCATTCTCATAATTAATTGAAATGATTGGTCTTCTTTCTATGTTTCCATACGGAGAAGCCATGCACAATCATCGGTGGTAAACATCATTATCTTACGATTTTAAAACAAGCAATCATCAATTAAATAGAAATGATATTTTATATAGGTGATAAAGAATACAAAGGGAATACATAGAAATAATATTTTATATTTGTGACAGACAATACGAAGAAATAAAATACATTCATAACTGAAAATTTTAGGTACCTATATTTTTCAGTGTAATAATAATCAGTGAAGTAATATACATAATATACCTTTTTCAATGGACTTTTTAAGAGTTTGTTAACTCATTTTATATAATTCATATTGCAATAATAATGCTGAAGCGCGGACTTTTATTCATATGATAAAGTTTACTTATTATGAGTTTGGTTTGTTGCGGGTTGTTAATAATTACTGGTAAATAAATAGTTTGGCATTGAGTGAAAAGGGCGGTGATTTGATGCTAAAAAAATAAAAAAAAAGAATAAATTAACTAAATAAAAAGGGAGGAAAAAGTATTAACTTGTAATCATTAATTAAAATATATAAAATGGATATATTTATTTATTTAACTGATATCTAAATTGTTAGCAGTAATATTCTACATGACTGCTAATCTCTTTAGACTAATCTGGGATTGGGGAATGGCAAGAATGAATACATTTCCAGTTTAATAAATTAAAAAGAAAGGGAATATTAAGGAAATTATGATATATTAAAATGATGAAATATTAAATTTTATCGCTAGAATCAGCCTGTTGATTCAAATATGCAAACAAAAACATTACTTTATTTGTTAAACCAAATTTAGATTAACTTGTTGGGTGTGTACGTGGTACAAACATACATCGTGTGATTAAGAACAGTCGATGCAGTGTGTTGAAGTGCTAAGGAAGAGATGGCGGAACACATACAGAATACCAGTCGATAACTATTAAACTGCTGATAGTATATTTTTGGTATATTGCAGCAATTGGTGATAGTGATTTATCGTACAGTATCATAGTTTCAGATTTTATTGTATTTCATTGTATAGTAACCTAATTTCAAACATCTTCTTGTCTAGTTGAATACAAAAGACTAAAGTGATTTAAATTTAATGATAGATTACGATTGGGCTTCCGTCAAACAGTTTATCACTGTTAATATGAAATATTTTTACCATCGACTATTTTTGTAAACTGAAATCAGATGAGACTAATTTTCTGTATAGATTTGTCTTGGTGTGTTTCTGTGTATCTGTCTGTGTGACTTTCTGTGTGACTGTCGGTGTGACTGTCTGTGTGCTGTCTCTGCTCCTTTGAAGGCTTTTTCAATTAAAGTTTCACAGGATTCCCTTCACAGTCTTCACGCAACTCACTCCAAATTGTACCTGTGTCGCGTCTGATTTATTTGACACCTTCAAAGTTTATTTGGAGGGTTAACACAATTGTTATACTCAATGGAACATTGGCCAAGTGTCAAATTCCGAGTTAGTTTTTTACTAGAAGTTACAGTCAATGTAATGTAACAACTAAAGCACACCAGACTTTAATATATAACTGATTGTAAGACATTAGTCTTTGAATTTTATAAATGAGTTTTATGACCAACAGATGTATTAAAACTATCAGTATAACCCCTCTAAACTTATTCAATAATTTAACTAATATAAGAGGTTCGATTTTCCTAGTATATGTCTAGTGTCTGCCTGTCCTTGCTTACTACTCCTACTGTACATACAGTTGATTTAGTGCTTCCAAAGGTCTCACGTGCCATCTATCTCCTTTCACAAACTCTGTTTCTTACTGACACCAAGAGTGTTATAAATGAGTTGATGTAATGGCCATGTAGTAGCGAAGTACACACCACACACTAGATCAATCCACAGGTTTGAGGTGATCAATAGGGTGTACGGTTGGCCCGAATACATTATGAAAAATATGTTGTGTCAAACGATAATATTTATGACGTATATTAATTTGTACTATATTGAAATTTCAAATAATCACAACCCAAACACTATAGCGAAATCTCCGTTTCGCTATATGTCCGTTTCGGGTAAATATCCGTTTCACTATATGTCCGTTTCTGCTAAATGTCCGTTTCGGCTAAAAATGTCTTTCGGTCAAATGTATTCCGATAAGATGTGTATTCGGCCAAATGCTCCTTCATCCAAATATCTTCCAATCAATTCGATCAATAATTACCTGTTCTGCCAGTGGTCTCAAGACCAAAGTTTCACTCACAGTTCAATAGAGTCTGTTCAGGTAGGGATATATTGAACAGCTTTGTGACCCTCAAATTAATTACTCAGGTGTTTTAGAGTGGGATGGGAGATGTCGAAAAAAGTCACTTTATTTGATCGTGTCTCCAGAAAACAGATTAGTTTGATATAAAACCTTATAATGAGATTTTCGAACTCATTCCTCAAATCGTGAGATAAACAATATATTAATAACTAATAAATGGAGTAACTTCTAAACTTATTTTAATAAAAAATCAACTAATTTAGACATGTTTATTAATAATATCCGTAGTTTTCATTTACATAATCGTTGGGCAGTGACTCGCTTCGATAACAACCACCAATAATATCTTTGGTTTAGTAACATCATATATTTCAATATACAGATAATTATTAGATAATAGATATATGTAAAGCGCTAAATCATCATTTGAATGACACTATTCGTCGCAGTTATCTTTGTATTTGATGGAGGTCAAGGTCATCCATCATATTGTGATGTAAAGACAAGGTCATTCATTAAATTTTGATGTAAAGATCATTGCCATTCGTCATATTTCGATTCAATATAAAGGTCAAGGTCTAGTTCAGTAATGATGTTCCGATATAAAAGTCAAGGTCTAGTCAAGATCATTATTCGTCTCGTAGCGATATAAAGGTCAATGGAAGGTAATTATTTTGCAATGAAATGGTCAAATGTAATAGATTTACTTTGATATGGATCTTACGAAATGTCTAAATTAATTACCATCAGTTGATATGAAAGTCGAAGGTGTTTTTCTTATGGATATATGAAACTCAAGGTCATTCATAGTATTGATATATCAGTACTTAAAGGTCAATCATAATATTGATATATCAGTAGTTGATATATTTATATATAATTAAGGTCAATTATAAATTATCGTATCGATATTTGAAGGTCAATCATAATATTGATATATCGATATTTAAAGGTCAATTATAAATTAACGTATCGATATTTAAAGGTCAATCATAATATAAATGTATTGGTATTTAAGGTCAATCATATATATATTAATTATATATGCACAACGTACGTATAGGTCAATCGTAATATCAATGTATCAGTATTTAAAGGTCAAAGTTATGATATTGATATTTAAAGGTCAAAGTTATGATATTGATATTTAAAGGTCAAAGTTATGATATTGATATATGTATTGATATTTAAAGGTCAAACGTAAGACACGAAGAGACAATGTGTTTTTGAAATCATTCACCTTCACAATTGTAAGGCACTAAAGGTTGATATGCATTTAACACTAGGCAGAAAAGAGTAACAGATCTTTGATTCGAAATTAAATATCAACAGATGGTTCCAATGTTTTAGTCTGATGGTATGGGGTATGGTCATTTTATTGAAATAATATGCTATAAAACTGAGAAAAATATAACCTACCTGTCATTTTCTTCCACAAAGACCTATTCATATATCATCGTTTCATTATTTCAGAATCATAATAATTGAGAGATTGAAATGAAGAAAGGGTCGCTGACTTCATTATTCAAAAGGTCTTCCATTCACTCTGTTTACCCAACACTCCGAGACAAAAAAGATTAAAGCACTCACCTCTCGCTCGGGATTTCTTGAGCAAACTCTTGACAATTCTGTCGTAAGCTTCTTCCCCCGCCACTCCGGAGTCCTTCACTAGCTTCTCTTTGACAGCGATGCAAACCCCGTAAGCTGGAAGCAAGTCCTGGAGTTGTTCGAAAGCCTGTGGAGGAGGAGATATTGTTTTTAGAACTAAAGAATCAAGGGTTATGAGTAAGAGAAATATAATTGAATGGAAGATGCCTGAAAATGAATAGATATTGTTTTTAGAACTAAAAAATGAAGGGTTATGAGTAAGAGAAATATAATTGAATGTAAGATGCCTGAAAATGAATAGATATTGTTTTTAGAACTAAACATTGAAGGGTTATGAATAAGAGAAAGGCATAAATTTAATTTCATTGTAGATACCATGAGTACCGTATTATATACCAAACGATTAAGGGTTCGATTTATAGAGAGTAACTTGGTCATAATGTACCACGGCAATTGATCAAGTTAATGTAATAAATGCTCTGACATACAGTCTATGAAGAAGGTAATCTTCAGATGGAGTCTTTTAATTATACCTATTTATTGGGTTATTGATATCGCATACGACTGAACCTATACTATGCACTAAACTGTCACTACAAGGACGAGTTGATTGTTACATCAATCTGTTTTGGAGAGAAAAGTTAGGGCGCAACTACAGTAAACTTCTCAACTCTTAAAATCAAGCCAATTTCTTTGTGAACTGTTGCTTTGGATCGAGAACCATCTTGAAAGAGTTAATTGTTTTGTTTCATGATGGCAATGGCTCTTCTCGATTGTGAACCAGAGCAATAACCCTGATCTTGTCATTGAAATTTTGAGTTATATATACTGACATTATATATATATATTCCTGTATTGGGGAAAAGATTTAAAACTTGAATAAAAAGGAAACTCAAATATTTATTATTAAAGCAAATGAAAAGTTCCTTTGAATCTACGTTCAAATTCCGTAAGCTTCAAATAAATCCTGAGGTGTTCAAGCGGCGTGAAGGGCTTTACCTGGCTTTGGAAATATGTCGTAGTAAACAAATCCTCAGTGGGAGCTTCTTAAGCTCTAACATCTTTCCTGATGACAGTGAGGATGTACTTTAGCACCTACAGTCAAGATGAGGGCGTTACTTCTATGCCGCCAATTTTACGGCAATTTGTAGGAATAATGTTAGGGGGATTTATCCTATTTGCATAAATAGTATATGCTTATTTGTATTAATTATTTTCTAGTTATATTTATGATCGGGAGTTTTGATACATGTGCTATTCTTAAATTAGAAATCGTATCGAGAAAATAAATATAAATTTTCTTAATTGGAGGAGGGTTTTGTTCCTCATTCGTTCTTCGACAAAAATATTCAATATAGGAAACAATTAAAGTAACTCATTTCTGCGTGTACCTTGGTAACTGAAAACAGATCGTGTGTGTTTGTGAACATTGAAAATCTTTCCTGCTTCGTTCAGTACCCATCTTGTGGTTTGAGAACTTGTACTACAACTTCATATTCTTCAATATGGTGCAATGTGCAATAACTCAGATGTGACTTTATCAATAATGTTGCGAGCCTCAAATTAGGTTTCTTTTTGTCTCAACCCTGTGGTAACTGATGAATTTATTTTGTAAATCAATCACACAGGGAGTGAGATCTAGTAAATAATTCGGTATTGTTTAATGGCACATATATAAATTACACAGTTCAGAAAATATGAATTGTTAGGAGACGAAGACGTGGTAGTCATAAGACCGAAGTACTCATAAGCCGAGGTACTCTTGTGAGGAAGTACTCATAAGGCGAAGTACTCATAGGACAAAGTACTCATATGACAAAGTACTCATATGACAAAGTACTCATATGACAAAGTACTCATATTACAAAAGTACTCATATGACGAAGTACTCATATGACGAAATACTCATATGACGAAGTACTCATAAGACAAAGTACTCATATGACGAGGTACTCTATGACCGAAGTACTCATATGACGAAGTACTCATATGACGAAGTACTCATATGACGAAGTAATCATATGACGAAGTACTCATATGACCAAGTACTCATATGACGAGGTACTCATATGACGAAGTACTTATATGACGAGGTACTCATATGACCGAAGTACTCATATGACGAAGTACTCATATGACGAGGTACTCATATGACCGAAGTACTCATATGACGAAGTACTCATATGACGAAGTACTCATATGACGAAGTACTCATATGACTAGGTACTCATATGACAAAGTACTCATATGACTAGGTACTCATATGACAAAGTACTCATATGACTAGGTACTCATATGACAAAGTACTCATATGACTAGGTACTCATATGACAAAGTACTCATATGACTAGGTACTCATATGACTAGGTACTCATATGACAAAGTACTCATATGACTAGGTACTCATATGACAAAGTACTCATATGACTAGGTACTCATATGACAAAGTACTCATATGACTAGGTACTCATATGACTAGGTACTCATATGACTAGGTACTCATATGACAAAGTACTCATATGACTAGGTACTCATATGACAAAGTACTCATATGACTAGGTACTCATATGACAAAGTACTCATATGACTAGGTACTCATATGACTAGGTACTCATATGACAAAGTACTCATATGACTAGGTACTCATATGACAAAGTACTCATATGACTAGGTACTCATATGACAAAGTACTCATATGACAAAGTACTCATATGACTAGGTACTCATATGACTAGGTACTCATATGACAAAGTACTCATATGACTAGGTACTCATATGACTAGGTACTCATATGACAAAGTACTCATATGACTAGGTACTCATATGACTAGGTACTCATATGACAAAGTACTCATATGACTAGGTACTCATATGACTAGGTACTCATATGACAAAGTACTCATATGACTAGGTACTCATATGACAAAGTACTCATATGACTAGGTACTCATATGACAAAGTACTCATATGACAAAGTACTCATATGACTAGGTACTCATATGACGAAGTACTCATGTGACGAGGTACTCATATGACGTGGTCCTCATATGACGAGTAATTACTCCGGTGAAAAGTCACAATTTTTGATCATAGTTACAGATCATTTAAGCCAAGTACAATCGTCACATTAATTAGGTAGGCCTGCATATAGATTATACATACTTATTGATGCACAAAGATACATTGGCTTAAATTAGAGGGTATTTAAGAGACTGTCTCACAGTTTCGTATTTGTTAAAGGAAACAGGATGTAAGTTATTATCAAAATTAGACACACTTTCAAAAAAATGTTTTTTCAAAGTTAGTGAATAAATTTTTCGAAATAATCATGTTGAAATTTTAGTTCATAACACATTTATATAAATTATCAACAGATGATAATTGAAACACAATTCAATAGCTTGACCTATTATTAAAATCTCTTATGTATAATACCTATTAAACTGAAATTAAATATTTCAAATTAATACATTAGTTATGTTTTGATGCGTAGGCTTAATCTTAATCACATTTATAATCTAATATGGTCAGTTACATTAGATCAAACAATTTATTTCATATATATTATTAAATCTTTTTAGCTTCAAACATATTTGGATTAATTAGTATCGCAATCTTTTAATTAATTTAATCTAAAAAGAAGATGTTCATATGTTGCCAATTAATTCATAATTCTACTAATATTAATAAGTTAACTTAAAATTTACCTCGAACACCAGCCTTGCGATTAGATTGAGGTTGTTCAAGACGCCAAAAATTCTCATTTATTTAATATTCTCCAAGAAAGAAAAATACTCTCCAACATTTTGCTCTGATGGAATATCCGCCATTTAGGAGTTAGTATTTATTAGACCTACAACAGTTTATCCCCGGTAGAAAATATCTCAATTCTGCTCAAACTGGAAACATTTATTCACTAAAATGCAGGTGAAGTGAGAGAGAGACTAAAAATCGGCTTTACGTTTTATAACAAATATTTTTTAAAGTTGAAAAATATACCTTTGTATTATATTTTGCTGTTCAGAAGTTGAACTTCCATACAGTTTGTTATATTCATATCAATACAGTAGAGTTCCTCTATATTGGACTCCTCTATAGTGAGTAGAATCCTGAGTAAGAGAACTTTCCCGTATAGTGAACAAATCTTCTTTAGTCTGCCATGAAAAGGCCATTAGTTTTAGAAAACTGATGGCCTTTCTATTGCAGACTAAATGACACTTTACCACTATACAGGGCATAGTTCTCTTACCAAGGACTCTACATAGTCCCAATATAGTCACCACAGTGTTAGCAGTTCGTTAGGATGACTGTTATTAAATATCATACTATTGAACTATGTAACTATCAGATCTGTATCAAAAAAGTTATCTAGCCGTTTAACAAATAATAGTTAGAGAGAGAAATTTATAACAATCAAGTAGCATTAGTAGAGCTACTCTTTGCAACTAATCATCACCATTCTTGCTAATTAATTATGATTTTAATTACTGACAGTTCAATTAGTCTACATGCTCATTATAATAACTACTACAGTGCCTGTTGTTCATTCATTGAGAGTCCAATCGATGTAAGGGGTTTATACTCAATGCAAATACCTATTATAAATACATTTGAACTGGTTTAAATAATTATTATGATCTTTTAATTATTGATATTAGTACCCGCAGCCGTGGATTTAAATTAAGAGTATTTCTTTTATTATGTGTTACTTAATAGAAGTGTGACAAACAGACAGACGTGGCTCTCATTATAGTACTGTGAATTATTGCTACATTAAGTAATTATTAACTGAGTAAATCATAATTAGAGGAGAGTAGTGAACCAAGATTTATTATGGTTTAATGAGCTTAGTTATGCATTTAAATTGATAGATTAGTCTCGGTAGAATGTTTCGAACTCAATAATCGGTGAAAAATTACTACTATAGTCTTCTATTCTCCGAGATATATCACCTTCTCAAGATATAGTGTAGTTGCATGAAACTTTTGGTAGGTTTAAGATATATAAAATGTACGGGTTATGATCATTTGGATAAGAATTTTATCATGCATTTGCAAAAAAATTATCATTCAATAGTCAGTAAGTCGGATTCTATACTTTTCAACACTTTTTTTTGGCGTAGAATTACAAATAGTAAACTCGTCTATCAAGTAATACTTATTTTCTTGAATTATATTCAAATATGAAACAATACATACTGTTAAAATAGCATATAAGTAACCTAGTTTACTTCGAATTTCTTCTACCTTTCAGATAGCACACTAATCATCTCAGTGCATGATTATGAGCAAGAGAGAACATGCAAGGTATTTCCATGTCGAAGATATGTACATAAATTCCAAATGAAGCTATCAGTAGACAGAGTATTTGTCTTGTATCCGTGCTACAGTGTTCAGAGACCAGCAAACTGTTTACTTAGCCAACTCCATAAGCTTGCTCCTCATTTTCAAAAGCGGCTTTGTTTAATGGTTCGTAATTTGAGAGGAGGAACTAAGACTTCTTAAGAGTGCTATCGAATGCTTTTCTACATTGCTCATTGACATTGTTACCGTTTGTGAAAGAGTCGTAAGTGGGTTGTGAAATGTTCTTAACATTCGAAGGCAAGCTTTCCAGATCTGATGGGAAGTTAAGATTGCAATGAGATTTAGCTTTGATGGAGCAGTTATACTGCAAGAGAAGTGCAAGATGAAGGCTACCTAATTTCAAATAATGAGTGTCAAGTGCTTAAAATAACGGAATGTGGGATTTACTCATGGAAAGGTTGTCGGTTGTTAGTCTTATATCTATTTATTAATTTGAGAGCAGATATCAAAGGTAATTTAGTGTACCACCATAAAAAATATAAGGTGAATAATGAATATCCTAGTAATGGATCTCATATCCATTAGCAAAAAAAAAAAATGGGACAAAGAAGTCATTCACACGAACTGAAAATTTAAAAGAAGAAAGAGAAAAGAAATGGATGGAGTTTCATGTAATTCACTCTGGTTGAATAATGAATTTACTACACTTTTAATAAATATATATTATTACGTATAACATACTTAATTTTTTTTGAGTTTTATTGTTCTTCTACTCAGATGTTGTTAATTTGATCACACTCTTGAAAATATGGAAATTCCATTGCCTATAAATTTAACAATCAACCTCCTTATTTGAGCAAATATTGAGAGTTAAATTATCATGTTCAATTCAATTCCCGAATTAAGTAAATTGGTCGCACCCGGCAATCAAATCACTCCCCTACTTCATAGAGGTTGGAGCAAAATGAAGGTATTTATTTAGCGAGATTACGTAGAGTTTGAGTGAATGTTTCGGTGTTTGCTCTGTAGTCCCTGCAGCCATTTAGGAGTTTAATTAAAATCTCCGATAGAAAGCTGTAGGTAGTGTGTTTATTGCCAGACAAATCAGAGAAAAGTCTACCGGTTCTAACTAGTCCTACTCATTCTTAGGCACACACAGTAAATAGGATTGGAATATTTACTTTCAGAGTTTTATCAACGTGTGTGAGACTTGAATTATAATTATTGTCGTTAATAGGGAACCAAATATATATGTCTATATATTTTGAGGATATTTATGAAAACTTATCTGTGAATATTTGAATAATATTTGCTATTTGCCTTTCACTAAATAATAATTATTTATTAATTAATTATGAGTCTGTTTGCATCTTCTATTAGTGACCAAAGTGTTGACATTTTGAATTGGCCAATTCTCTAGAACATTTGGTTGAGTGGAAGCTATTTAAACTATTAATGGATTTAAATAATATAGGATATATTTTAAAATGATGCTTTCTGTATGTGCTCAGGTGATGTAATTTTGATAAGTTAATTCAATACGTATGAGTGTACGGAAACGATTAGTCTTTCAGATCCATAATTGATATATGTGTAATTGTGTCATTCTAAGAATAACGATGTTAAGGTTAAAAAAAATTATAGGTGCAAATGTGATATCTAATAATTGTTAAAAAAATTCTGAGGTTTAAACTAAAAAGGAACTAGTGTCATAACAAATTTCATAAACTGTATTGGAACACTGTTTTTAAATCCAATTTTGTAATATTGTGATCAGTGAAATAAAATGTTTGAAAAAATGTTAATTATAATTAAAAATATTTGAAGTTCCTTTTGATAAAACAGTCAAAAATGAGGTTGAAAATTCTTATGCAGGAAATATATTCAATCAATTAAAAAAAAGTGGGCAGTGGTAAGATATAATAATTATATGAATGAAAAAGGCTTTATAAATTATATTTATTTCAAGTATATCTTTAATGGAGTTGCTTATTAGTCAATGTTGTTTGTTTTTTGTTGGTAGTCGAATGAGTCACTATAAGAGTGAGTGAGTGAGTGTACTCAGAACAAATAGAGCCTAACAGAGAGAGCGACATGGCAATCTGGTCTGATGAGCACTAACGTGTTTGCCTTCCTCTAATCTCATTATAAATTCTCACTTACTCTGGAGTCTCCTCCAGATTTTCTCATCTCTGACTCTTGGTGCATTTTCATTTGGTGATATCTAGGATTTTAGCTCTGATGGTAGTTCTTTGAAAAAGTTCTATCCAAACAGTTCCTGTCATTTGGAAATATCCATATTTTACAATAGTTTTAAGAATATTTC
This sequence comes from Caprella mutica, assembly GCA_947561585.1. Taxonomy (NCBI): domain Eukaryota; kingdom Metazoa; phylum Arthropoda; class Malacostraca; order Amphipoda; family Caprellidae; genus Caprella; species Caprella mutica. The sequence continues at coordinate 24,406 of CANNZV010000567.1, read as the reverse complement.
GATATATGTCAATATACTGTTCATGAATGTGAATTCAAAAACAAGTTAGGTCATTATAGATAAAATAGAATTCAAAGAAAATTTCCTGATATCTAATCAAATAACAATCAATGTGAACGTCTACATCAAAGTGATTTAATTCGAGCTAACACTATTGACCAATTTACACTAGCTTCAATTCATTTGTATTCAATTAGCTAAGTTATGGTTATAATCTGAGGATATCGCTTCGATTAGAAATACATTAGGGCTGCACTAACGTGTGCTCAATGGAGGGATTGTGAGAATATCTGAGGGATAGAGGCTGACAATTGGTTCATTAGAGAGGCAACACAGCGAGGGAAATATAAGCTGACATCTTCGTAACACAATTCAAATGCAGTTAACTTATAGGCTGCAAAGCGGAATGGGAATTAAACGGTAAAGCTGCCAAACGGTGAAGGTTAAAAAGTTAAAATGACCATGTAATAGTTTTAACACTAGTAACCAAGCCCTCAAAAGATTGATCACTAAACTAGCCGCTGACGCGAGCACACCAGTCCTCACAAGAACTCTTATAAAATCTTAACAAATTGACTTTTTGTTATTATTTCTTCATCGAGACCTTCATTTGATATTTACACATCCATTTGTAAGTGTCAAGGAATAATTTTCTACTGAATATAAAATTTACAAGCAAAGACAAGAAAAGAATATTTCTTAAGTATTAAAATATGGGCGGGGCATGTAACTCTGTACGGTGGCGAGCTGCAGATAGTCTCGCACATCTAAAGCCGCTAAGGTTCACAGTTAACTCATTATAGTGAGACATTCACCTTTATGTACTCAAACACACTCGTGAATCTCATGACTGGGGAGAGCTCTGATATACTCCTTATATATTTGAATAAAAGCTCATAATATGAATACCTATCTTACCATTTTTTTATTTAATTGTTTTTTGACTTCTATATAATTAAATATTGTGTTTTTGGTCAACAGTTTGTATTGATGGACAGACAAGTCCTTTTATTCATATCATTTTACCAGTATACACCACTTCTAGGTGCTTATTGTATTGTATGGTGCGTTTTCATATCATTTTTCGAATCTTGTGTATAAACTATCGTGATTCTACTTTTGCGATCCCCTTCTCTTTGATTCTCTATTAAAATAGAGATATTAAAATAAAACCTAACCTAACCTAACCTAACCTATCAGTGATCTCGTGTGAGATCACTCAAAAATTACAAAGTTCCTAATTATCTGTCCAAATTTGTACATATTCTCTATATCTATTATACCTAATAGACATAGAGAATAGGTTAGATATGCTTTAATTTTTACTTTAAATCGGATTCAATTTAATTTGTGAGTGATCTCATATGAGATCAATGGTATAGAGTATTAATCAATCCCCACCTTGATGCCGTAATTAGACTCCTCGTAGATGATGGAGATGTATGACCAGTTGAGTTCCACCACAATCTTGACCATAGCCTTCACCTGGTGGTGGTCAGAGGGGATGGTGCGGGAGAAGTATTCGAACCTCTGCTTGTTGCTCAACTCGGGGGAAGTCGAGAAGAAACTAACCTGCGAAAAAAAGAGAGAATTTACTTTAAAGAGGACATTTTTCCAATTAAAACAAGAAGTTATCTTTTTAAAGAAATTGAGAAGAAAAAACTAGAAAAAAACGACCCTATTCCATAGAAAAATTAGTTATCATTTTTAAGAAACCAGAATGAGTGTTTGTGCAACAGAAGAGGAATTAGGTTGCACATCAAAGACTGTAAATGGAAAGTGTGATAATTACAGAGGATTTAAAGCTGACAAATCAAAAAGGTACAATTTTATTCAATTCAAAGTGAAATCACAAATGCTGAAATGTTTATTTTCTCATTTGATGCATTTGTCAATGCATTCATTTCAGTTAGTTTTAGAAGGATAATAAAAATAAGAACCGATTGATTATAATTTTCAAAATAAAAACATTGTCTTTAAAAATATGCAGAATGAATATGAATTTATAATTAATATGAACTAGTGTTTGCGTGTTGTCAGGCAAATCTAATATGGCACTTTTATTGACACTTATTTTATATTATATAGTATTGATATTAAAGGTTTATAAAAGTGCAAAAAAAGGCAGAAAGCTTAGCTCTATAAGATGGTAATTGGCGAAAATAATTAGCTCTATGTAAACAAAGTTGAGCTCATTTACAAAGTTTTGAAAAACAGTAAAATTGACACTCATTATAAAATATATTATATAATGAAATATTGTAGGGATAGCTGTTATAGAAAGTAGTTATCAATGTACGACAGTTGGTTGTTAAATTCATATTTTAGTACCGGTGTCATCTATTCGAAATATCGGAACCTAAAAATACCTCTAATATTGAAATTTGAATTATCGATGGAAAATATTAAATTTGTGTGGCAGACCTGAATATATTACTGATATATTCTTTTTAGATCCATAATATAATCGAAACCTAATTGAATAAATAAATGACAATTAGGTTATATTCATTCTGAAACTATTACTTGTGATGACGTAATCTAATTTTGTCCAAATGTATAATTGCCTCAATTCACTATGATATTCCAAGCAAAATAAGTAGAAACGAAATGAGTTTATAATCAGTTCCTTTTGTTACGATTGTCTCAAATAATATTTGATTGTTCAGGTATAAAAAGTTGCAAGCGAAATAACAAGAAAAAGTCCGTTATATAGTTCCTTATGTTACGATTGTCTCTCACGCCACCGGAGACTGTCTGTTCTAAATTGCAAAACTTCTTTGCCACAAAGCGATGCCACATTTTCCCCTCCGATTAATAATATAGAATGTGTTTTCGCATGCGACTTATAAACACTGGATTTGATTTCTTCTCATATTAATACGATATTATTATTTAGTATTCGGCAGATGATATATTGGTAAGAATTTCAATATTATTATGAATTTTATTTTCTATTTACAAGATTAATTTTTGTATTCCAAGAATTATTATTATTGGTTCAATTTTCTCCGACTAAATTAATTTTTAATATCTGAATATTGATATCCAGTATAAAATCCTAAAATAGTCCCTCAAGTTAATTCTTTATATCTAAAGTACGTGAAGCGAGTCAGGATGACCCAAAGTTGCCATGAGACTGAGAATCAAGTAAAAGCATTCATTACATTATGTCTAGACAACCAAAGAAAATTTAAGATTTATATATTAATAATATTGTTGCAGATATTACGGGATAAGATGTGAAGTAGTGAATAATCTTCAGACTCCACAGTGTATTTCCTTGGTAGTAGTACATGCCAATAAAATGTTAGTGAAGTACATAAAAGGTTGAGAGTGTCATTTGATCTGAGATACACTAACTTGACTTGTGAGGTCATCTTTAAAATTACCCTCTCCTTCCGGTAAGCATCACTTAGAGGTATAGAGGTGATATACAGTACAGGTAGAAAGAGGTAGAGGAGGATGTCATCTACAGGTAGATAGAAGTAGAGGGGGATGTCATCTACAGGTAGATAGAGGTACAGAGAGATGTCATCTACAGGTAGATAGAGGTAGAGAGAGATATCATCTACAGGTAGATAGAGGTAGAGAGAGATATCATCTACAGGTAGATAGAGGTACAGGGGGATGTCATCTACAGGTAGATAGAGGTACAGGGGGATGTCATCTACAAGTAGATAGAGGTACAGGGGGATGTCATCTACAGGTAGATAGAGGTACAGGGGGATGTCATCTACAGGTAAATAGAGTTACAGGGGGATGTCATCTACAGGTAGATAGAGGTACAGAGGGATGTCATCTGCAGGTAGATAGAGGTACAGGGGGATGTCATCTACAGGTAGATAGAGGTACAGAGAGATGGCATCTACAGGTAGATAGAGGTACAGAGGGATGTCATCTACAGGTAGATAGAGGTACAGGGGGATGTCATATACAGGTAGATAGAGGTACAGGGGGATGTCATCTACAGGTAGATAGAGGTAGAGAGAGATGTCATCTACAGGTAGATAGAGGTACAGAGGGATATCATCTACAGGTAGATAGAGGTACAGGGAGATGTCATATACAGGTAGATAGAGGCACAGAGAGATGGCATCTACAGGTAGATAGAGGTACAGGGGGATGTCATATACAGGTAGATAGAGGTAGAGAGAGATATCATCTACAGGTAGATAGAGGTACAGGGGGATGTCATATACAGGTAGATAGAGGTAGAGAGAGATATCATCTACAAGTAGATAGAGGTACAGAGGGATATCATCTACAGGTAGATAGAGGTACAGAGGGATGTCATCTACAGGTAGATAGAGGTACAGAGGGATGTCATCTACAGGTAGATAGAGGTACAGGGGGATGTCATATACAGGTAGATAGAGGTACAGGGGGATGTCATATACAGGTAGATAGAGGTAGAGAGAGATATCATCTACAAGTAGATAGAGGTACAGAGGGATGTCATCTACAGGTAGATAGAGGTACAGAGGGATGTCATCTACAGGTAGATAGAGGTACAGAGGGACGTCATCTACAGGTAGATAGAGGTACAGGGGGATGTCATATACAGGTAGATAGAGGTACAGGGGGATGTCATCTACAGGTAGATAGAGGTAGAGAGAGATGTAATCTACAGGTAGATAGAGGTACAGAGGGATATCATCTACAGGTAGATAGAGGTACAGAGGGATGTCATCTACAGGTAGATAGAGGTACATAGAGATGTCATTCACAGGTAGATAGAGGCACAGAGAGATGGCATCTACAGGTAGATTGTAGAGGTACAGAGAGATGGCATCTACAGGTAGATAGAGGCACAGGGAGATGGCATCTACAGGTAGATAGAGGCACAGAGAGATGTCATCTACAGGTAGATAGAGGCACAGAGAGATGTTATTCACAGGTAGATAGAGGCACAGAGATATGGCATCTACAGGTAGATTGTAGAGGTACAGAGAGATGTCATCTACAGGTAGATAGAGGCACAGAGAGATGTTATTCACAGGTAGATAGAGGCACAGAGAGATGTTATTCACAGGTAGATAGAGGCACAGAGAGATGTCATCTACAGGTAGATTGTAGAGGTACAGGGAGATGTCATCTACAGGTACACTGTAATAATATTATTTAGTAAGATCTGAACCAAAGTTTCCCTGAGCTCATTTTCTATTGTTTATTTTCATGGTTGGAAATTTCCAACAATTTTCTCAGAATGTAAAGGGAATTAATTTGTTAATGAATAAGTAAATGAATGAAAAGTACAAGTAAATGATGTTGTATAGGTGCTAATCAAGTTATAAAGTGTTTAAACAGATGACTTCTATCTTCACTATTATAGGGTGAGTTACGAATTATCGGTCAGTACTACATCTTGTTATTATTACACAGTATAAACTAATTGTTAATATTACACAGTGCTATATTATACTTCTGCTAACCTGGATTTGCAGAAGTATTAGATAACACTTTGAATAATAAAAAAAAAAAAATATTATTTTTCTTATATGACCGAAGATGTAGTACTGACCGATAATTCGTAACTTACTCTAGATGAAGAGCGAGTTGTTATCCAATGTCCAAGTAGGCTTTTTCTTCTTTATATTCCTTTTGTGATGAGAACAGGTATTATCCAAGTCATACGTCGTGTTCATGCATCACTTTTTAGTGAGTCAATTTCCAATTCCATTCAATTAATAAAACTTCAGGAACCGGTGGATATCGCCTGAAAATCTGGCTGGCTTTGCTAACCATAATTCGAGTCGGTTGTTCCCTCAATAATTGGACAGTGTACTTGTTGTCTATAAAGTCTCTTAATTGCCGTAACATGTTGATTCAATTCTGAACACAGCAATTACCTATTAACCGTTAAAACCAGGCTAGATTTATAGAATTTAATCTTCGAAAGTTCATATATTGTTACTCTACAGATTGGCTCTAAAGTAAATTTAATATGAGAATCAAAAATTCTATAAATGGATTAGACTGGAACATATTTTGTGTTATAAATGTGTTTTGAATTTTATTACCTCCTATATCTGCTTCACTTTACCTATATAATGATCGTTGGAATATTATTTAAAGAAACAAAATGAAATCATATGATTTATCAAGAAAGTCGAAGCAGATCGAATGAAATGGATATATTAGAAAAAAGCGAGAAAAATTCATACAAAATGACGTGTATCGAATATAAATATTCGAAATCAGAACATGGTAATGAGATTGTGCGGCCATCAAATCCATAAAAAGAATATCTCCTTCGCACCCACGGAACATCCCATAAATATCCCCCATGGACACATTTCATTACTCACTTGAGGAATTTTGAAAAGTCGGAGAAGATTCGCAACCTGGATGCTGGTTACGGAAGAGGCAGCACCGACCACGCCATCTATCACCTTGTTCCGGATTTTGGGCGAGGAGCCGTCATTGCATCGGTATTCGCCGTCGTCGATGTTGCTTATGGATCCTGTGGAGTGGAAGGGAATAATGAATTATTTGGCGCTCTGAGATATTGCAACGAGTGGTTCTATATGTGAAGATGCAATGGCTACAAATTTGCTGTATCTCTTATATACATAATATGGCAATGTATAGTTCAGTGTTTGAAACCGAATCTATAAGGTTTTAAATGGATAATGTACTTAAAGAAACATTTTACAATTAAGTAAAATGTGATTATTCTGTTATGGAAATTAATAAGAAAAATTGATTACGTACGTCAAAAATTTTATGGTCCAATAAAAATAGTATGAAATATTCATAGGCTAGGACTCTAGGTAATAAGAATGATATGATATATATTCATTGCATCATTAATATATTGTATAGATTGTATTGAAATATCTTACACAAATAAATTTCCCGGAGAGTTTCACATCCTCATTAATAAAGATACCATTGCACACAAATAAATAAATGATATATATTTCATTTTAATGAAATTTGATTAAGATAAACAGTTAAATTCATGAATAAGAAAAGTTACTGTTCATTACAAATGACTGTTTAACAACAAACTTTCTACCAATTTAGACTAAACCACACAAATTAGTAATATATGAAGCACACATCCAATACATTTGCAATATACTGAAAGTATAACCTAGACAGTAATATGGCAAAATGGAATAATCTGCCGCACCACACATGGCTTTATTAGCAATCAAAAGTGGCGAATTATAGGCACCACATTTTACAGCCCCAGTGCCGGGTTTTATCGGGTCGACAGTTTGGGTATTTTTGCAGAGAGGAATTTGGTGATTCGGAGTTAAGCCGCGGTTGATGATATTATCCCGCTACTGCTGATCGAAAACACCTACAATTATCGGCAAATTGGAACCGGTAATGCGGATTCTGAAGCCAGTTTGTAAAGGATGCGATAGACTGGATCTAATTTGAATGAAGAAGTGGATACTGAGTGTGTATCTTTTGGAATGGAAATAAACAACAGTACACGAATTTAATAACACTTCAAAACTTTGTCTATTACCATTTTCTTTACCCACCAACGTTGGAATGAAAAGTGCAATCGATGACATTTTTATTCATGAACAAGATCTACAGAATAGAACCGTAATGAATTGTATTGAACACAATAATATTGTATGCAGATAAAACATATATCAAAAGATAAGAAATTCCATTGTGGCATCTGAGATCGATCCTTGAATTACTAGCATTGCATGCCATCTAGATATAATCACAGCAATTATTATTACAGATGAACAAAACCTTGTAACGTTTTTTTAATTTAACTGCGGCATTATGGATGTGATTCAAGGTTAATAATCACACACATTACTAATATTATAGCGAATGAAAAACTAAACGAAAAGATGTTATATCTTCATATATTGAAATGATAGGGATTATATTATTGTATATGTTATAGGCACATTTTGAACTCTTATAGCAAATGCATAAAGCAGATATCACACAAGTTTACGCACAAAACTAATTAATTGGGTAAAAAATCAAGTGTCAGATATGAATTGATAGCAGTTGATAAGGGCAATAGGTTATTAATGAAAATTGCAACGGAATAGGAACTTCAAGAAAAATCTTCGAAGAAAAGTATGTTTTAACTACAAACAATATATATTACTATTAGTGACCGGAACACTCGCCACTGGATATTTCACTGCCAGCAATTTTCCGCGGACCACTCAGGGCGCGACAACTCACCGTTGTGACGATAATAAGTGTAATACTGCCTTAAATGTAATTATATAAGGCAATTGTAGCGGTCCAGTTGGGGTGTCCAGTTGGCTGCGAGTTATCTTAGAACTATTACTATTATATTTTATTAACTTGGTGCGAGTTTTGATAATAGCATATTTGAATTTCCTTCTGTATTAAATTCACATCCAGTAATTCATCCTTTACCCTAGCAACCTTTTAAAGGTTGGTCCACCACTGTACTGTAAAACTGCCAACTATTGATATAACACACAGATCATTATAACTCTTCAATGGCTAATTTGAAGAGCTGCAGCTGCGATAGATTCACTCTGTAAATTTGTCTCGTAGCACATAATGGATATTGACGAAGATAAATCAAGCTATTAATGACCATCAATCACATTGAAGTTGCGATGTATTTTATGTTGTCATTTTTAGCTCGTTAGGAATCGCTGTGAATTACTTGCTGTTGTGAATGCACGCTATGTAATTTGTCTTCATGTACTATAACCTGCCATAATTTATGTGAAATTTATGTTTATTTTAGATAATATTATAGATCATGATAATAGAATTTCTATAGTTCTATAATATTAGAGAATTTTATGGAAGATAAATTGATGTGCAGTGGAGATAGTTCAAGTTTTTATTTGTACAAATTGAATATTTTTCAATGTGTACCGTGAATACAGTGTGTACCAAATGGTGGACAATTAACAGTATAATATAAAAATGTGGCAATATATTTTATTGAGGAGAGCTGGAGACATCGCATTGCCTTCTTTTGTATCTGCAATGTATTCTGCGGGTAATTTGGTTGGCGCTATTCTTTCTATTTAATGTGGTCAATACCAGGGAACTTAGAATGGAGTAGAGACATGGAAACCGGGATTACAAGCCGGTCTTCGGTATTAGTCCAAGAGTCCAGTCAAAAAGAATGGGGTACACCACGTGCTCATTCATTAAATGGTGAGTCTGTTAGCTAGAGCTGATCAGGTGGGGAGAGCACGACTGTTATCTGCATCTCTTAAGTAAACACCAGAGAGTGGATGAATGGGATTCCCATACCGTGATTAGGCTCACAGCTTGAACCAGAGGTCCTGAGGGTAGCCATTTTTCTCAGAGTTGGTGTCAGAGTTTGTGAACGTCATTCTTACCACTGTGGTTGTGGCATGGATCTCAGAAAACTTACAAGCATTATAGACCACAAGAGCGCATGGCAGTACGTCCTCCCATGAAATCCATGGTTAATAAATAAGAGGTAAATTATCTCATCATGCTATAATTTTATGCTCGATTTGTTCATGTTATATAAAATTCCTCCGCTAGAATCGACTCTGAATGCCCTCCTCCAACAACAAAGTCTAACTAAGTAGGTGTAACATCACTGATGGTAAAGGAAGTACGTGAAATAAGACGAAGTCAGCAAGAGAAATATTGCGAGCTGATGCTTCCACCGATCTTATAGCCGGGCAAGAGATATTGATCGAGAATAGAGTCTCGCAGACATTGAATGGATTAAATATATATTTTTTTACCGCCAATCTTTAGTGGATTTATTGGACAAGTGTGAAAAAAAAAAATTCGAATTGCAGATTTACATGTTTTTAGATTTCATTTGCAAATTATGTGTCATTCCAAAACTTTATAAACATAGCTCGAATATAGAATAAAATCTCATTAATCTGGCAGTCTCTGGCATTATTGATAAAGAGGCCCATAATCTGAAATTACACGAGCAGATTGCACATGACGTTTCCAATCGAATGTTGTCTGGCAATGGTACTAAAAGCCAAGCTCAAATGATTTGGACCGCAAAGCCATTGGAATAACGACAGCAAATACTGGAATCCGATACACTGGCAACTAACACAGCCATTCCAGAATATGGAACAAATATTGGAAAAAAGGGATAGGAAGAGATACTTTCGGGATTTAAATAAATTGATATCAAACCGAAGAATGAAAACAAATATTATAGCAAGTATCAGAGGTAAAAATGGCACTTTGAATATTGTTCATATTATTTGATGGTAGAATATTTTATTATTTGCCCTCATATTGCACTACACATAAGACTGATTTATATTTTAATAATAGAATTTGAAAACAGTTTTCTGAGATAAACATTAGAAAATTTCTTATAATTATATACCATGTATGTACAATAGTATATGTATACTTGAATTTTTTTTAATTTTATTCACTTACTATCTTCTATAAAAAGAGCCACGTCCGTTCGTCCGGGTGTCACTCTTGCATTTAAAAACTCAAACTAAATAGAAGTTATTTCCACTGTCTGTCGGTCTGTCTGTCACATCTAGTTGGTAGAAAATCCCAGAAAAAAACTAATAACTTGTAACCAGTATCCATGTTACGGGTCACATGCACTAATATAGATAATTCATAAATCATAGTTTTGACTTTCGAGCGTACTCCTCAACATAACCTACTAATCGAATTCTCAAAGACTGAGCAACAGGTACTGTACTAGTAAGAACAGTTCTCTAATTTTCTATCCCAGTTTCTCATTGTGCAAAGAACTCATCAAAATGAGTGTGACATGACCTACATAATTCACAAAATAAACACTGTCACACTATCTATTACTGGGCACAAAAACAGCGACCCTTTAACCTGAGTCCAGCATAAACGTGTCTTTTTAGCTCAGTGGCCCGATGCCGAGAAATAAAAAGGAAATACCATCATTCTTCAGATGTTGCAGGAAGAAAGAGCACACACACATTCCGTATATCATTTGCAGTGTGAAGTAAAATGTCCTGAAATTGTTTGGGTGTCTTCAGGGGAACGAATATTTAAACTTATTCTGTTTTTCTTGTAATTCAAAATGTTTTAGTTGTTATATTTAAATTTGGGCGAAAACGTTATATAAACACATGTATTATGCATATTATTATAAAAAATATAGGAATATGTTGAATTTTATAAATACAAAAGGAGGTGTTATAATTAGTTATTTTATACAAAGAAAGTAATAATTTACATTTTTGGGTTTTTGTATTATTTAAATTGTAGTTTATTTTATTTGCAATAGAAGTATTTCTTGATTTTTTTACTTCTATGTATTTTTTATACCTGCAATAAAAGTTGTCAGGTATTTATATCATTACTTAGATTTTTCAAGGCTATGTAGCTTAATTCTAATGCATACATCATTGCTTGTAAAATGTATATTTTATAGTTTGGATATTATTCATTAGCAGAATTAAATCAATATGTATGTAAGTATCATTGCTAGTTGAAAACAAAGAGTGGCAGCTCCCTTTTCATTAAATATTTCATTTCTAAGAATAATGGATATCATATTCTGTAAATTATTTCACTCCATAATAATTATATGCCACAATTAGCGCATTGCTGTTGTTGAATTCTGTGGAATTGAAGACAAATAATATTTATTGTGCACTCAAGAAACAACAGGAACTCTAACACTACGTGATGTTGACAGAGAAATTATTGCTTGTCAAGAAGCAATTATCATCCTACCTTTGATGAAGTCAACAGCCTGCTCCAATCCATATGTATCTTTGTCACAATCGTCCAGAATCATGGCTCCTATTCGAATTCCGGGAATGAAATCTTTTTTCTTGTCGTTTATCCAGTCCAGGGTGTAGAGCATGACTTCCAAGGCCTGGACCCCCCCTTGGGGCATCACTGGACCACACACCATATCGTCCTTCCTCTCATGAACCATCATGAGTCCACCCAGCATCACATCTCCATCCGTTTCGACCACTTTCTTTTGCGGCCAAAGGATTTCAGGATTAGATAGGCTATTGGCCTCAAACGGCCATGACCGCCTATCTCTGAACTCGTCGAATTCCTTAGCAAATATTGGTAAATTGAGCGGTGATCCTTTAGGATACGGAGCTTTTCCTTCAGTAGGTGGGATTAACTTCAGTTCATGTTTAGCAGTTTTATCCAGGTTCACCTCAGATATTTTCTCCATTTTTGTATCGACTCTGAAGTTGTCTTTTTCTTTGTTCATGCGGTCGCTGTAGCTTTCCTTGTGTCCTTTTTTTCTTTTCAATAAGGTCTCCAATTTGGGCAAATGTTCCAGTGACTCGAGAGTTGACGACATTGTCGATCTATTCACCATGAGAGGACGTGCTCCAATATGAGAAAATTGCTCCTGCGAGAAGTCGGAGAATAAATTATCGCTTTTGTTGTTGCTTGCAGAGTGAATTTTCTTCATTCTTCGTCGCTTCAAGTCATCGCGATCAGATTCCTCGTGATCTCTGTAAGAGTGTTTATAGTGCTGGAAGTGTCGTAGGTGATTGCGGTGAACGACAGGTTTATTCGTAGGAGTTTCTTGAACAAATGGAAGTTTGTTAGGTAGATAGATGTCCGTTTGTAATTCGGGATGTTTTCCAACGCACTGGTGAACATTGTGACAGAATAAAGTGGTGAAAATTAGAAAAAAATGTTTATGACTTGGAATTTCTCTTATTTTCATTTTCTTGATTGTTTTTTTTATCAATTTTATTGAATAATTGACGTTAGTAACAGCAAATAAAAATCATTCATATCTACTTTCTTCAACCCCTGCGTACACATTATCTTATTCATTTTTGTTTGTAAAAACAAATGAAATGAAGATTATGATTCATTACCACGAACCATTTCTTGTGAAGAGTTTTTGTAACATATAATCACAATTTACGTAATTCCTTTTGCTAAATTAACCATTGTTTATCTCACTACAAATATTTATGGTAATTGCTGCCTATGGATAATCACTCATTTCTATTTTCTGGAAGAAAAGATCAGTATTAAGGAGCGTCAGATATGGGGAAATGCAACTACAGAGATGATCATTTCAATCACATTGGAGTTACAAAAAATAAAAATTCCACTTTGGAAATATTATATTGAGTTATATTAGTGCACACATTTTATCTCAAATCCATGCATTTTTAATTAATAAAATATTCACTCCAGTATCTAATTAAATTTACCAAAATATCGTGCCTATTGAAGGAAAAAATTATTATAAACGGTTTAGTTATTTCACAAAAAGCCATAATAGATTAAGAAAATATTCCAAAGACAAATTTTGCTTAAATCCCAAAAGCAAAAGGAACAGGTATACTGATATTCCTCTCATCATCTCATTGATGATTCATCTAATAGAATAAGATTATATACCCGGCATGATATAATAAACCAAATAATACGATACGCCTCACTTCCATCAAAGGAAAAGAGCTAAAAAAGAAGAGTTGGGGCAAGAGAGGGAGGGTAACCTGATATTTTAGGTACATTAGAGGCAAGGATGTAATGCGACTGAGGGACCAAAGTGACATGTAAATAAGTGACTGGAACCCTCGATAGTGCCTACTTAACTGAAAGACGACCTGAACACCAATGAAATTTATTAGTGTGTTCTACAGACTGTAATTGGAGAAGCTAGTAGACCCTGAAATTGATGAGGCCTGTAGACACTGTAGATGATGAGGCCTGTAGACACTGCAGTTGATGAGGCCTGTAGACACTGTAGATGATGAGGCTCATAGACATTGTAGATGATGAGGCCTATAGACACTGTAGATAATGAGGCCTGTAGACACTGTAGATGATGAGGCCTGTAGACACTGTAGATGATGATGCCTGTAGACACTGTAGATGATGAGGCCTGTAGACACTGTAGATGATGAGGCCTGTAGACACTGTAGATGATGAGGCCTGTAGACACTGTAGATGATGAGGCCTGTAGAAACTGTAGATGATGATGCCCGTAGACACTGTAGATGATGAGGCCTGTAGACACTGTAGATGATGAGGCCTATAGACACTGTAGATGATGAGACCTGAAGACAATTTGGATGATGAGGCCTATAGACACTGTAGATGGTGAGGCCTGTAGGCCCTGTAGATGATGAGGCCTGTAGACACTGTAGATGATGAGGCATGTAGACACTGTGGATGATGAGGCCTGTAGACACTGTAGATGATGAGGTCTGTAGACACTGTAGATGATGAGGCCTGTAGACACTGTAGATGATGAGGCCTGTAGACACTGTGGATGATGAGGCCTGTAGACACTGTAGATGATGAGGCCTGTAGACACTGTAGATGATGAGGCCTGTATACACTGTAGATGATGAGGCCTGTAGACACTGTGGATGATGAGGCCTGTAGACACTGTAGATGATGAGGCCTGTATACACTGTAGATGATGAGGCCTGTAGACACTGTAGATGATGAGGCCTGTAGACACTGTGGATGATGAGGCCTGTAGACACTGTAGATGATGAGGCCTGTAGACACTGTAGATGATGAGGCCTGTATACACTGTAGATGATGAGGCCTGTAGACACTGTAGATGATGAGGCCTGTAGACACTGTGGATGATGAGGCCTGTAGACACTGTAGATGATGAGGCCTGTAGACACTGTAGATGATGAGGCCTGTATACACTGTAGATGATGAGGCCTGTAGACACTGTAGATGATGAGGCCTGTAGACACTGTAGATGATGAGGCCTGTAGACACTGTAGATGATGAGGCCTGTAGACACTGTGGATGATGAGGCCTGTAGACACTGTAGATGATGAGGCCTGTAGACACTGTGGATGATGACACTTTTATTCTGTTTAATAACTTACAAAAAAAATTCAAAATACATATACTAAATACCAAAAAAGGTGACAAATTCGTTCACGCTAGTCGTTTGAATGTCAAACTAAATGGTAAGGAATATCTCTCAGCATATCAAGATATACTGAAATGCTCATAGCTGCTATCTACCATTAGTTCATTTCCCTCTGTACAGCTTAATATTATGTGTTATGACTGGTGCTAGATTGCAATTACAGGAACTGAACAGGTTTTAAATATGGTGTTTGCATCTGTTATTTAAATATTTGTATTCCAATACTTTATCAACTGTACATCATAAACACTGATTTAAAAACAGACCTGTGCCTTGAACTAAAAAAAAAAAAGCTTTAATTCTATCAGTCAACACGTGAATTTTATATTATAATAACATTAGAGCAAACAGCCTAATCCGCTATGATTATCAGCTCTAAATAGTGTAAATGTAAAGCTATTAATAGTGTAAATGTGAAGCTATTAATAGTGTAAATGTGAAGCTATTAATAGTGTAAATGTATAGCTATTAATAGTGTAAATGTGAAGCTATTAATAGTGTAAATGTATAGCTATTAATAGTGTAAATGTAAAGCTATTAATAGTGTAAATGTATAGCTATTAATAGTGTAAATGTATAGCTATTAATAGTGTAAATGTATAGCTATTAATAGTGTAAATGTATAGCTATTAATAGTGTAAATGTATAGCTATTAATAGTGTAAATGTATAGCTATTAATAGTGTAAATGTATAGCTATTGATAGTGTAAATGTAAAGCTGTTAATAGTGTAAATGTATAGCTATTAATAGTATTAATGCTTTGGGGTTACTTATTGTCTTTTATTCATTAATATTTTAGGGTAATAAGCTGACTACCCTCTTGGGTGTTATTCACTATTTCAGGAATTCTTATTTTGACTTTTGATTAATTCTCTATAGTACTACTGGCAAGGAGAAATGAAACGCAATTCAATACACACTTATATTCACTAAGAAATGTTAGAGTTACAGAATATTGACAATTTAGTTTGCACAGAGTGACGGCGTACAGGCGACGATTGACTCGTACTAATTACGGGTGAGGGAAGATGATTACTGAACTCCCTATGAAGGGAACTTGCCTCTTTTATAAAGATACTTTCACACGTATCTTGGTGCGGGGAATTTGGAAATCGGAAGAGAAATTGTGCCGAGGTTGTTTTTAACTAAAATCAAATAATACAAAAAGTGTATTTACTAATTTCGAGCGCTTGTTAAGGCTCACGTCTCTCCCATAACTGTCCGACAAATACAATAAACTTATTCAATTTACGATCGTCTTTGTAGACTTTCTATATATCAGCTAGTTTTTGTGCCCTTTTAGGAGTTGTTCCATTAGAGAATAAATATGCATGTGTGCTTAAGGCAAAAAACAGATATCTAATTTAGTCAAGGTTTCAACAGATGGTTTATTCGTTTTACAGATAAATAATATACTCATGAAATACAAAATAATAATTAAGTATATGTGTAATTTAATTACTGTAACTCTTCAAAGTAAACATGTAAATGAAATATCAAACTTTTCGTTTTTCTAGACCAATATACCGTTAACAGAATGATCTGCCGAAGCTAGAAGCGCAAACCCGTGCCTTAGTGGACGCATATCTGGGGAGAAACGATATGAGAGCTCTCCGGATTGGAGCAGGATGTTACCTACAGGACCCCCTAACACAAGACATTGCTGTGGGTCCAGCCGCAGCGGATGGGATTGCCAGAGGAGAACTTGCAGCAGGAGGTGCAGGACCAGATAGGAATCCGATTCTTTTAGCGGATGTTTTGCAGAATATGTTGCTGCATTTGTTCATAGTGAACGGTCTACACGAGGATGTCTACAAGCAATTGACAAGGTCATCTAAGTCTACACCGGATAAGAGATCAACGAGAATAACTGCACACGCCATAAATTGTGTCAAGAAGGCACACGCCATGGTAGTGGAAACAGCCGCAAAGAAGAAGAACATGCAACCGGAAGTCCTTTACGCACTCCAAACGGAACAAACGAGACCAGGAAGGATGGAAAAGAAATGCTACGCGTGCGGTCGACAAGGTCACTTCGCGAAAGAATGTCCCAAAGAAAAAGATTACTGCTCCTTTTGCCGAATCAAGGGACACAATACTAAAGACTGCAGGAAACGACAGCGAGGTAATGTACAGTATTGTACAAACTGCGAGAAGAACGGACACCAAGACCGACACTGTCGGAACCCGTGCAGTAGGTGTAAGAAGCGCGGACACACCAAGATTAACTGCAGGGTCAAACTTGAGAATAAACAAAAATACTCCGATAACGATTATAGGAGAGGAGATCAGGTACATCACCTAGAAGAACAATCCGAAGAAGATACACCGGATTACTACTACGAACAAAAGGACGAAGAGTCAGAATGACTAGTTAGTTTATCCAATACTACCGAGATAGAGAATAGACTTAAGATCCCCATGATAAAAGTTCAGCTTATCGGTATAAATAAGAGTGAAGAACTAAGCGCTCTAGTAGATAGTGGAGCTAGCGTCTCCCTAGTAGCTGAAAATATTATAGGAAATTTAGGGGAGCAGGGGAAAATAGAAACTCAAAACAAACGGGTGTACGACGCGCAAGGAAACCTAATTCCAATAATAGGAAAGGTGGTGATGTCAATAGACACACTGAATGGGAAATTAGAAGGAGACTTTTTAGTCTTCAAAGAATTAAATAAGGGAAGTGTACAAGTCCTATTAGGCATGAATATCCTTAAGCATGCTATAGTAAACTTTCCCCAACAGAAGTTACAGTTCATAGATAACAAATCAGTAAGTGAAAGAAAGGCGGAAGAAACTGTAACCATGATCATTCAGTCCAAGAAATTATATAATAAGGTACCGGTAAACTCAAGAATAACAGTGTTAGAAGAAGAGCAGGGAAAGGAAGCGCTCGATAAAAACGAAGAAGAAAATGATCCAAGGATAAAGAACGAAGCTGAAAAGGATACTGGTCGACAGAGAACAGTGAGTATACACCTGAAAGAGGAACTCACGATAGCTAAGAATTCAATAAACACAATGCAAGTGAGAATTGCCAATAAGAAGATCAAGGAAAACGAAGATTTAATTATTCATCACGGAGAACCGCGATTCGGGTTATTAACCTCGAACGCAATCACGAGGGTAACTGACGGGAAAATAACGGTCAGTGTAACTAACGCAAGTGATAAGGATGTAACCCTCAGTCAGGGTACAATATTGTGCCTAGCAGAAAAAGCGCAGACGGAAAATATCCACAGCATCACCGCAAATAATTCATCAGTGAAGGAACACGAAGAACCAGAAACACCGCCACCAGTGCAGTGGGAAGATGTAACCTGTGGAGATGAAGAAATGAAAGGGAAAGTGATGACGCTCCTCAATACGTATAGGCAGGTATGCTGGCTGCCGGGAGAACCGCTGGGAAATTACCGAGGACAGCCGCTTGAAATTACTCTGAAAGAAGACAGAGTAATAAACAGGCCGCCCTACAGGATACCGCACGCCAGGCAAGGACCCTTAGATGTAGAAATTAAAAAATTGTTGGAACAGGGGGTGATAAGGAAGTCGGCCTCGAACTTCAATTCACCCCTACTCATAGTACCTAAGCCCGGCGGTGGAATAAGGCCTTGTATAGATTTTAGATGTTTAAATAAGATAACGGAACCGGTAACTTTTCCTATTCCCAAGATAGCGGACCTCCTTAACTCGCTGCAAGAAACAAAAGTCATCTCCAGTTTAGATCTAATCTCGGCATACCATCAATGCGAAATTAAGGCAGAGGACTGCCATAAAACCGCGTTCACGGTAAGAAATTCAAAGTACGAATTTAGGAGGGTACCATTTGGGCTCTCCTCGGCACCAGGGTATTTTAGTAGAGTGATCAACGAAGTTCTTTACGATATCTTAGGAACGCATGCCTTGTCATATATGGATGACATCATAATCTTCTCAGCGACCCCGGAAACCCACCTAGACAAGATCAAGACAGTGTTGGAGAAACTACAGGAGGCCAACCTCAAAATAAAGATCACCAAATGTCGGTTCTTCACGTCATCCGTGAAGTTCTTGGGATATACGGTGGATGAACATGGACTGAGGATGGATGAGGACCGGATCAAGGCAGTCCGTAAACTACCATATCCCACGAGTAAGAAAGAATTGCAGGCTTTTTTAGGAGCCTGCAACTATTTCCGCATGTTTGTCCGCAATTTTTCAGGTATAGCTGATCCATTGTATCAACTTCTTAGAAAGGGTGTAAAATTCGAATGGGATGAAAAGAAGAAGGAGGCTGTGGATATCCTTAAGAAGAAGCTATGCCACAGCCCAATCTTAAAGATCCCGGATTTCTCTAAGGAATTTTTCATCCACACGGATGCATCCCTAGTGGGCCTGGGCTCAGCCTTAATGCAAGAAATAGACGGGGTATTACACCCATTGTCCTATGTCAGTAAGTGCTTGAGTGAGACCCAAAGGAATTACTCCGCCACCAAACGAGAGATGTTATCTCTAATTTTCGCACTAGAGCAGTTCCGACATCTCATCCTACACTATAAGGTAACCGTGTACACGGACCATTTACCTTTGTTAGGAATAATGACTAAAACTACTAAAGATGCTGCCATCACCAGGTGGGCTCTGCTGGTGCAAGAATACCAGATAAATCTAAAATATTTACCTGGAAAGAAGAATTTGTTCGCAGATTTTCTGTCCCGAATGGTGGACATACAAAACAATTGTGAAGAATTTCCACAGGAACTAGATGATAAGCTTGGAGAAAAAATCAATGAGGTAACGGAAGAGGAACCTAAGGAGGAAGAATCAGAGGAACCACTACAGTCCTATATTCCTAGAAAAGTAGATTGGACCGAAGAGGAACTCAGGAAACTACAAACGTCAGACGCGAACTGTCAATCACTTAAAAAGAAATTAATGTCACGAACAAGTGAAAGGACCGTGAAATTAGCAAGCTATCGGATATTGCGTGGAATTGTGTTTGTAGTAAGAAACATTACCAGGGGAAGCTTAGTTGACAGGTATCTAGTACCATACATTCCAGACACACTGATGCAAAGGGCTTTTAGAATAATTCATGATAGTACCACATCAGGTCATAGAGGGTATGATAGAACAATGCTCACCTTTAGGAAGAACTTTTTCAATCTTCATGAGGGTAAACTAGTACAGGAGCTAATTGATAAATGTATACCTTGTTTACAGGCTAAGGCTTCACCAAAACCTATTCCAATTGGAATGTATCCAATTCCTAACCGACCATTTGCATCTGTAAGTACTGATATATTGGGACCATTACCAATAACAGAAAAGGGTAATAGATACATTTTGGTATTTAGAGATTTTTACACTAGATATAGTATCATAATCCCTCTACCTAATAAAGAAACAGACAGCATTATTGACGCGTTAAGAAAGGTGATAGCACACTATGGGTCTTTCGAAGTTTTGTTAAGTGACAACGCTCAAGAGTTTATAAGTGAGCGGGTAAAGTTGTTTTGTAAATTCTACAACATCTCTAAGCGGGAGGTGGTACCTTACCACCCAGAGTCACAAGGATTAGCAGAGAGGATAAACCGGGAAGTGACTAAACTTTTACGTACCTACAGTCACACCTTAGCCACTCAGGACTGGGATGAGCTACTTCCGGTTATTCAGTTGACAATCAATAATACCTACAATGCATCTTTAGGGGAATCCCCTTTCTTTGCGTTATATGGTTATGATAGTCCTACCGAAGTACTTACTCAGCCTCGTTTGGACTATAGTGAAAGTGATCTAGCTGTAAGGTTGAAACGTATAACACAAGTTAGAAATCATTGTAAGGTTCATCTGACGCAAATACAGGATAAATACACAAGTAGAATTAACTCTAAACGAAAGGAAAAGGACTTAGAAGTTGGTTCGCGAGTGTATGCACGTCTTGACAAACATACCCAGATGAGAAAGTTAGACTTACCCATCTCAGGACCGTTTGTCGTGACAAACAAGAAGGGAAACCGGATTACGATTCAGGAAGTTAATTCTTCTCGAACCTTTGTAATTCACCCCGACAAATTGATTGTAAAACAAACAATTTCAATGGAAACTCCTACGAGTGTCCATACTAACCAGACTAACCTTACTAACAACCAACCTAAGGATAAGAAACCTTATAACTTAAGACCTCGAAGATGAGTGAGGCATAGTTAATAGTTGTAAACCTATTGTAATAATAGTTGTAAACCTATTGTAATAATGTTTTGAATTGTATAAGTAATAATAATAAGTTATAAGAATGAATTGTAATCCATATTGACCTTCCAGTGTTGGTGAAGTGGATTCTACCGCTCTTGATGGTGGCTGGTTGCCTGGCTCTAGAAGCAGACTCACCCCCCATATCCATTCACCCCTGGCAAGGCACCGCAAGGATGGAAGGTGCGTTTTTGTTATCACCCATAAGGTTGACATTCATTTCGAGTGTCTGTGATCAACTAGTTTCAAATCTCCATTTTACACATACCACAATTAAAGCTCTCCTTACCTCGACAGTTTTAGAGTCGGCCAAGGGTCGACAAAACTTTGTACGTAGGCTTTCTTTTATTATATTCAGATTAGAAACTACTTACCTTGAAATAATATCTTATCTAGGAAGAAATTTAATGTGTGAAAACCTCCATGAGGAAATTAATTATAATCATAACACCCTGCAAAAACAACTAAGTTTATTATGGGCTAAACTTGAAGCACCAGAGCAAACAACAAGCTCACTTGCTCACTACCTGGGAGCAGCTCGCCCTTCCACCCATCTGGAAAATACTACCAATCCAGAAGCCTTTCTCGGAGTTGTGGCGGGATTGGCTGTAGGGGGTATAAGTGGTACCATATTCGGATCACTCTATGGAGGATCTGACCATACCGAAGAAATATCCACTTTGAACAATAACATAAATAAAGTTAATAAAAAAATTACTATAACAAATGAACGGATTGATATACTGTCAAAATCAGTGGAAAAATCGGTTAAAGATATAAAAATAATTTTAGATAATTTGAGTAAAGTAGTGGAGGGTTCAGAGAAGTTACAAATGCTTAGTTGGAACTTTGAACAACTAAAGCAGGCTGCCGTGAACTCTTTATTACTAATAAGGATAGCAGAAAATTCACTCACATTATTACGTTCAGGAACCATCAGTTCAGATTTATTAGATATAGAAACGGTGAAGGCAGTAGTGGAGGAAGGAACTAGAATTTACCCCGATTTAGTGTTTCCCATTTCAAAGGTCAATCGTAGAACCATCCAAGATATCATTCCTTTCATAACAATTAAAAACCTAGGTTCCGATTACTTTGTGTCACTAATTCCTTTATTCCATAGGAATGAATATCAACTCGTCACGTTGATGCCCCATCCAATAAAGATAGATTCAGACAAACTAGTAATAGCTAACCTAAAGGAGATATTCCTGTATGACAAGGAACACTATGTCACCACAGACCTAGACAATATTCATTCTATTGACGATAAAACTCACATCTTAAAACAAAATGAACCCATATGGAATTTTAAACATTCTTCTTGTGAGTTTGAATCATTTATGATGAATACCACAAACATGATGGAATTATGCAGCTTTAGAGATTTAGGAGTCAATAATGGGATCTTGCTATCAGATTCTCATCAGAAACGACTGTTGTACGTAACAGAATCTACCCAAATAGAATTGCAATGCCCTACAGGCCTCATCAGGGACTCTTTAGTTGGATTACATTACTTACCATTAAATTGTGACATCATGACTGATAGAGTAGAATGGCCTGCACGGTTGTCCCATGAGATTGACATTACTAAGTTAGTATCTAATACTACTAAACCCAATCCGTTTGACATTACGAACTTACCTATATTTTCAGTAAATGAGTCAACTCCCTTACATAAAACGATCAAGAAGCTGATAGATGAATTACCTTCAGATGAACCTTTCGTTATTCCATTTGATGACATGGATCTCACACTAGAGGAGGTTCATACTTACTCCATCGTAACTCAAGGAAGTTTAATCATTTTAGTACTGATAAATTTAATTCTCATTATAATATTATATGTTTTGAAATTCAGAGACCACCGCATTAAAAATTCAGATGATATTGAATCAGGGAATAACTTGAATCCAAGGGATTCTTTGACAATACCGTTGAGGAGCAGTTTTCGTAGAATCCAAAACAAACTACAGAATCTAAAAAAAGAGATTAACGAAAACTCCCATAGCAGGTTTAATTCCGCTCGATCATCGATAAACGATAGACTGAGACGGAAGAGCAGGAAAGTGAGAACAAAAGTGAAAAATTCTTCCATAAAAAGAATCAGGAAACGAAACCATTCCAAGGATTCTAGATCCTCTAATAACTCAGATGATTCGGAAGCTTCGGTAAGATCGGTAGGAACAAACACCGCCATGAATATTTATCCCTCACTTCCTTCAACGCTGCCCTCACCTCAGTTGCGTGATAAAATTAGAGAAATTCCCTTAAAAGCCTATAAATGAATAATATTGTAAGTTGATTCCCTGCTATCTAAATGCCAATTGGCAATCATGTATGATTTAATGTAAGATTACTAACCCTAATTTCTAGTTTACATTTAAGGATGAAAATTCTATTTTATGTTGAATATATTGTTGATAATAAAACAATGGAAGTACGTTGAAGCAACAATTGTTGGTCTTACGCACCTTCGATCCGCGCTGGTCATTAGTATTTCCAATTGTCACCTAATCATATATAAGTAATTGATTCTGTATTATTATTATCTCCAAAATTCAACAACACATGGGCGCTAACTTCCGTTGGCATTGATTATGGCATTGATGGTCGAGTGGCACCAACCTCTGATGGCATGATGGTGGGTCCATGAACACTTACCTCCCAGCCATTGGACCCTTTGGCACCCAAGGTCACATGGACTGCTGAGCCGTGTTACATCACGACAGCCACCCAAGGTCGTGGCTACGCCCGGTGCAGCACTTGCGGTCTACATACATACCTACACACACCATGAAGGTTGCCACATAATCCTGTGAGCCGGTTCCTCCTGTCGCTGACACGATGGGACCACCCTCACCACAGATGACCGATGATAGCTGACACGTCAACCTCTACATCAACCCATTTTCGAAAATTTTTTATTTTATAATTTCTTTTACGTTTTTTACGTTCACTAACATTACTTTGTAATAGATCATAGTTTACTTTTCTTTGCTTGTTTAGGCTTAGTTAACCTCGCTTTTCTGTTGAAAATTACTTTGTAATTTTCTTTTTTGAGGGGGGGATAGTGTTAACGGTATATTGGTCTAGAAAAACGAAAAGTTTGATATTTCATTTATATGTTTACTTTGAAGAGTTACAGTAATTAAATTACACATATACTTAATTATTATTTTGTATTTCATGAGTATATTATTTATCTGTAAAACGAATAACCATCTGTTGAAACCTTGACTAAATTAGATATCTGTTTTTTGCCTTAAGCACACATGCATATTTATTCTCTAAGGGAACAACTCCTAAAGGGG